>WWET01006464.1:55460-69253 GCA_011038615.1 Limnodynastes dumerilii
TTTTTCAGCACTAAAACACGTCTGTTATACAGACATGTGTTTTAATGCTCGCGATCGGCACAAAAACATAAAATCACATCTCTAGAGATGCGATTTTATGTCTTGTGATTTCAATGCGCTTTCACCGCGATTTGGTGAAATTGCATTTAGTGAATTAGAAACATTCTACGTTTCTAATACAAAAATGTCGGGACCGCGATGTGCGGACCCGAGATCTCAAAAATCTTAAAATCACGTGATTTTTGGCTTAGTGAATCGCCATTGGCGATTTTTAAGCTCAAAATCACGTGATTTGGGCCAAATCGCATTTAGTGAATGAGGCCCCTGGTGTGGATTTTACAAACTGCTGGGTCATTTGAAACCTGGTGTGGATTTTACAACATGGCTTCTTTTCACCGTATGGTCCCATCTCAGAAGGGAGGAATTTTGCTGAATATTGATGGCTTTCTCTTCAGCAAGAACAAACAGCGTGGAGAATGGTGCTACTGGAACTGCGTTGAAAAGACAACAGGATATTGTAAATCCTATGCCACCACTATTGAACTTGCTGACCGCAGAGAAGTTGTCTCCCATAAAGAGCACAACCATCCAGCAAGGGTAGAAAAGACTGATATAGCCATTGCCAGGGCCACAATCAAGGAATGTGCCAGAACAACCCTTGAGACTCCTGCGCAGATAATCCAGCAAGTCACTGCTGAAATGCCATCAACCAGTGCAATGTATATGTCAAATAGGGATGCTCTAAGACAAGCTGTGAAGAAGGTGAGACTGTCTGAAACGCCAGCACAGCCAAGGTCCCTGAGTGACATCAATGTGCCTGAAAATCTTAAAGAAATTGATGGTGAGAAATTTCTTGGGAAGGACAGCACTTTTGGTAATGAAAGGATTTTGCTGTTTGCCACCAAAGAATCTCCTCAAATTACAGGAAGCTGGATACTGAGTCATGGATGGAACATTCAATACATGTCCAACCATATTTCGCCAGATCTACACCATCCATGCAATGGTTGGCACAGAGCCATCGACTAGACGCTTTGTGCCTTTGGTTTATGGGCTACTGTCAAGCAAGAGCCAGGAGTGCTATGAACGTTTCCTGTCAGACCTCGCAGAGTAAGCAGGAGTGTGACATCGATCTAGCACCCCAATACAGCAGCGTTTAGGTGGTCTCAGAGCAATATGAGAGCAATCAATTGCACCCAGGACATTGGGGAATCCTGCGATTGCATAAAAGGCTTGCTTCTGGTCTCGCCATTGGGACTCTCGGCTGGGGAAGCAGATATATGTTGGCACAAGTTTTTTTAAGTGCACTTAACACATGATTCAAGTGACGCGAAAAACTGGCCTGTGAAAGTCCAACCACTCCCCCAGTCACTGCCTGGAATGAGCCAGTAGCCAGAAAGTGCAGGACACACAATCATTTTTGCATCCAAGACAATGCGTGAGACCTAGCTGTTG
Organism: Limnodynastes dumerilii; assembly: GCA_011038615.1. Taxonomy (NCBI): domain Eukaryota; kingdom Metazoa; phylum Chordata; class Amphibia; order Anura; family Limnodynastidae; genus Limnodynastes; species Limnodynastes dumerilii. The sequence continues at coordinate 56,916 of WWET01006464.1, forward strand.
GTGGGTCCAAATACCTCCTCACCTGCTCATAAATTGCCAGAAGGCTTGCACGATTGAGCCTAAACATTTGCACAACCTCCTGGTCAGATAGGGAGTCAAGGTCCAAACGCACATGAAACACACGTATGTGTCTTGTGATATGCACTGTGCGCTGAACCAAGGGCTGGTGATGGTGTCTGTCCTGCTCCTCCTCCATAGATGTGGCAGCTCGTATAGCAGCAACACCAGCCTCCAACACCACAAGAAATCCACCAGAATCCATTCTAACAGCACTAGAACAAAACCAACAGCACAATCTCTCTCTCTCTCTCTCTCTCTCTCTCTCTCACACCCTCCAGTAACCATAAGGCACATGTGATGGCAATAGAGAAGATGCTTTTATACTTAGCATACAGCACTTTGCATAATTGCCGTCGATTCCGTTAAAGTCGCCTCTCCCAGAAGGCAAGTTTAGAGACTTTTCAGGCGAGTTTCAGGCAATCTGAACTTTTACATGTTAGTAAATACAGCATTTTGTATGTGATGTATTGGAAAAGTCGGGACTATATAGCTACAGCGATGTAGATCGAATTCAGTGTGAATACAGGTGAAGTCCCGCGAGTTTGTCCTTTGTAAATATGACGATGGTTAAAAAGCACATAAACACAAGCGTGATTAATCGATTTTACAAACACGACTTTAGTAAATGAGGCCCATGGACTTTCAGATAGCACGACAGGCTTCAGCAAATTATGAGTGGTCGAGGGCGACCTTAAGTTTTCCCGTGTGTATGTTCTTTTACTCAAGACAGGGAAAAGTGATATCCTAAGGATAGAGGTGCGAGTGCTAAAAGGGAAAGAAAGGAGGTAGGGGATCCACAACAAAATCAGAAGGATTCTTATATAGACACAGCACCTCACTCCTTCGAGATCCGTGTAAATCCCTGTCTCCAACTGAAGTCCCGCGAGTTTGTCCTTTGTAAATATGACGAGGGTTAAAAAGCACATAAACACGCGTGTTTAATCAATTTTACAAACACGACTTTAGTAAATGAGGCCCATGGACTTTCAGATAGCACGACAGGCTTTAGCAACTTATGAGTGGTCGAGGGCGACCTTAAGTTTTCCCGTGCGTATGTTCTTTTACTCAAGACAGGGAAAAGTGATATCCTAAGGATATAAGTGCGAGCGCTAAAAGGGAAAGAAAGGAGGTAGGGGATCCACAACAAAATCAGAAGGATTCTTATATAGACACAGCACCTCACTCCTTCGGGATCCGTGTAAATCCCTGTCTCCAACCAAATACAGAAATATGCAAATGAGGAGCGCTTTAATCTTACAGGAAAATGGAATCTTCTATGCAATAAAAGAAATTAGCACAAGAAAAGGTTCACAACAACAAACAAGTGTCTGCAGCCGCTTAGTTTGAAAATAATAAAATATGTGACAACTCTATATTCATCCCTACGAGAATTGATCCAGGGACAGATATCCCTTGTTGATAATAGATTTTAGTGTCCCAATAGTCAGGGTAATGCTTTTGTTTGTAGCACTATTTGAAAGTAATCGATTGTTATCTGTGATTAAAAAGTTTATTCGGGGTTCCCCCCTTAGCACCCTCAATCTGTGCAGTTGGGGATGGTGTCTATACCTATGCGAATGTGTATACCTCCGTTCACCGGGACTCGCAGTCCAAACAGTCCACCAAGGGAATCGGGTAACTCACGGTTAGTAGTGTCTGGCCATAGCGCTAGGCTGGAACACGTGTGCTCATTGTGCGTCCTCCTCCTGACGGCTGCTGGTGAATCCTCAATGTTGTTTCAGTCTACACAGCCGTGCAGGTGGGTATTACGTTGTTTAAAGTTACACGGTCCTGTATAGTCGCACGTTAACTTTCTCACAGGGAATAGAGTTACAAAGTCACAAATGAATCTCATAGGTTCAATGTGCCAAATCAAGATGTTTAACATGATATTTTGTGAAGGCCAAATGTAATTCCTTTCGCTCTACATCCAATAACGAGGGATTTCAGATAAACCATTTCAATTTCAGATGCAACCCATTTTTTACTATGGTTTCTGTCGAACCTGAGGAAGTTATAACAGTCCACCTTCCATTCCTTTCTTAACCAGAACACATATGGGTTATCATTTACATGTGAGTTTAGTGATCAGAAAATGAATTTTTCGGACATTGAGCTATTTATGGAAGGAGGACAAATAGTCTTAAAAACCTATAAAAAAGAGGCGGACTGTTATAACTTCCTCAGGTATGACAGGAACCATAGTAAAAAATGGTTGCAAAACATCCAAAAAAAAAAACAATTTCGTAGGTTACGCAGGAATTGTGTAAGAGAGGAAGATTTTTTGGATCAATCCAGAGAGATGTCAGAGGCTTTTAAAGATCTCAAATATCCAAAATTCTTACTGGAGGGGCATTAGAAGAAGTTAAAGAACTTAAGAGAGAGAATTTATTGATACCTAAAATTAAACAAAATGACAACTGGAATGCAGACAAACCTATGCTCATTACTTTGCATGTAACAAGATCAGGAAAATCATTAACAGAAACCACCATATTCTTTGGGCTGATGAGGCCCTTAAATCAGACCTATCAGTAAGACCCCGGGTGGTCTTTAGGAGACCCAGATGCCTGAAGAATATGCTGGTTTCTGGTCTATTCCAGAATAAAACCAAAGAGTCTCCACTTACCTCCCACCTTTCATGGCTTCCAGAAAAGCCTAAAGGGTTTTTTAAATGTGCCAAATCAAGATGTTTAACCTGTCATTTTGTGAAGCCCAAATGTAATTTCTTTCGCTCTACCTCCAATAACGAGGAATTTCAGATAAAGAGTTTTATCAATTGCCAATCGACTTATGTCATATACCTGTTAACATGTTCCTGTAGGGCCCAGTATGTTGGCAGAACGACGAGAAGTCTTAATGTACGCTTCCTTGAGCATAAGAGGAATGTGGAAAAAAGATGTCCTAGTCACAGTGTTTCCAGACATTTGAATAATTGTCAGAATGGGAATGTCAACTGTCAGTAACAGGTATTGAGCAGATTAGAAGTACTAAAAGAAAGAAGGGGTGACAGGATTAGACAATTATGTAGAAGAGAGGCTTTTTGGACGTTTTGTCTAAACACACTGGACCCCAATGGGTTAAAGGAAGTGATTGAGTTAAATAATGTCTTAGGGGAGACTCTCAGAACTATTTATTGTTTGAATTAATGTAGTGCTTATTTATTTAATGTTTAGTTATTGTTATGACCCTTATCCCTCACTAGGTTAAATATTGTGAGTTTTATTATTGATTTATTATGAATATCATGTTATTTCCATTCAATTTATTTGATTTCCTATATATTTTATATTATTATTATTTTTGGGACCATAGAATTATGGATAATAAACCGTCCCCATCAGCGGCGGCCCTAGGGTTTGCGGGGCCCTAGGCGAGCCCCCCCCCCTCCATGACTCCCACCTCCCCTCCTTCTTTGCAAGCTGCACTGGTGCAGTAAAGGCCCCGCGCGTGGGGGCGCAGCAGCAAGTACAGTGCCGCCAGTGCCATTGAACAGTGCTGTATTGCCATAGCAACACATACACAGACGCTCGTCTATATCGGCGCGTCACTTCCGGTTCCCACATGTTTCGGATTTCCGGCATGCGGGTCCCGGCGTTCCAGTGAGTAATCCATTGGGGGTGGTGTCAGGTGGGGTAAGTGGTTTTATTTCTGTATATATTGCTGTATCTTTGTTTGCTGTGTACCCTGAGGAAAGTAGTAAAATACTGAAACGTTGGTCCTTATACACGCATCTTGTGTGACTTGTTTACCAAACCTCCGAGTGCCTCCTGTACTTTGTCTTTTGTATTGGCCCTTGGAGCTGGGAAGAGCACCGGAGTCTATAGCCTGCCACAGCTGCAGTTTCACAGAGTGCCATCCATATCTCCCTGTATATATATATATACACACCTTGCCGCTTAACATGTCCAATTGGGTTACTTTATAATTTTACAACTTATACTACTAAAAGTAATGAAATTATGAAATTAGGACTGGAACCTTAATGAATGTATTAATATATAATGGATGTGTTTCATTTCATTATCATTCCTTACAAAAATGTATGTATTACAGAAGCAATATGTTAGCAACACACCATCAGATAGGAATGAAGGCTATTAGGGACTTTCTTGAGATGCTATATAAAATTGGAATCATTTCCTCCTCTATCTGCTCCATGTTGTTCTCCCCACCCCTATAACCTGTGTCACATAAATATTATAATAGACTCTCTCTGAACTTCCTTGTGGTTGGTTCTTATCTTGGAGTCCTTGTACTTGGTCTAGAGATCTGAGGTCACAGATAGGAATGTATAGCAGGTGTATAATGCTATAGTGTTATGGTATTGCTGTCTCTGCTCTATGGGGAATTCTTACCAATATTGGAACATTTCCTTATTGTACAGACAATAATCTCTGTCCTGAGCGTCTCCTGAGCTGGGGAAAATGATAGGAGAAGAGGTAAATCTAGCTCCATGTACATTGACCCAGAACAAACCGGTAAATCAACTAGAAGATAGAAGACAAAGGGTAAGATTTACTAAAGTGCGGGTTGATGAAACCGCCATGTTTTTAGAATTTTCTAATGGCATTTTTTACACCACGTCATCTACTAAAGGGTAAACCGCCATTAAAACACCCACAATGAGCAATTTACAAAACCCCCTTTACAATTCACCATCTTGAATTTTACAGGGATGGACATACAGAGCATGATATTTACTAACATGAGGTCTGTAAAACTGCAGAAAACCATCATCTAAACAGCAGAAGAAAACAGGTGATTGTGAGCAGCGATTCTCTGAACTACAAGACACTCACATAATAAATACTGGAGCATGTCAGTTGTATGGAGCTTGATGAACAGAGTAAGACCTCTAATAGGTAATCAGGGCTCAGGGTTCCAGGAGGAGAGCTTTGTCTGCCCGGTGTGCCTGAGCTCTTGAGAGCCTTATGAGAAGAACCATAGAAACCAAGCAGATGTTCTCAGGCCCATGTGAAATCTCACTGGCGCACCATTCCATTTCAGACTGCCGCTTGGCAGGGAAAGCTGCGCATTAAGTGAGTTAAGGGCAGCATCCAATGGGAATGGCATAGACACAGTCCAAAGCTTGCTGGATGAGCATATTCTTGTGCTGCTGATGACAAGGACTGTGCTGCATTGTAATGGAAATGACCAAATTGTTCATTTGCTCCTTGACCCTTGTGCAGATCTGAATCAGAGGCATCGACTGGGATACCCCATTACCCCATTACATATGGCTGCTTGTACCTGCCATGTCCCAGTCATTACAACACAAGGCACCGTCCAGACCCCACTTCTTTTAGCTAAATCAGACCTGAAAATTTAACAAGATGGAAAATCACAGACTGTAGAATCTCTGCGTTTCTAGGTGAAACAGATCATCTGGAATATCTAGAGACGCTGAGCCAATGGGAACAGAGGGATCCACTACAAAGAGGAAGGGGAGGGGAATGCGCTTCTTGAGGTAAGGTTACTAATAAAAATAATAATATAGGAATGATGATATCAATAAAACACATTTATTAAACAAATTAGAACAAACATTGTATAAGATAGCTCTGTAAACTTAAACAATAAAAAAATACTAGTGTGTGCATAGAATAAAGTAAATAATAAGAAAGGTCACAATAAATAAACTCAGCTCCTCTTAAGGCTGCTCACACTAACATGTAAATATATGGTAAGCGCAGAGCAAATGCTAGAACATGAGAAGCAGAAATGGATCTCACCCAGACAATGTTCAAAAGTCCTCTGTATGAGAGTCAGGATTAAGGCTCCAAACGTATGATCTGAAGATTTCCAGCCATTACAACAAGTCTATAGACTACAGATGACAAGCCCGCAGAGCGGGATGATGAGGTGACAGAGCGGGATGATGAGGTGACAGAGCGGGATGATGAGGTGACAGAGCGGTATGCTGAAGTGACAGAGTGAGATGATGAGGTGCCTGAGCAGGATGATGAGGTGACCGAGGAGGATGATGAGGTGTCAGAGCAGAATGATGAGGTGACAGAGCAGGGTGATGAGATGACAGAGCGAGATAATGATGTGACAGAGCGGGATGATGAGGTGACAGAGCAGGATGATGAGGTGACAGAGCAGGATGACGTGACAGAGCAGAATGATGAGGTGACAGAGCGAGATGATGAGGTGACAGAGAGCGAGATGATGACGTGACAGAGCGAGATGATGAGGAGACAGAGCAGGATGATGAGGTGACAGAGCAGGATGATGAAATGACAGAGCAGGATGATGAGGTGACAGAACAGGGTGATGAGGTTCTTAACTAAGGTGCGTATATTTGCGATCTTTTCGCAATCGCATCTCTGAATCACCCCCTAAGGCTCCAAATGTACGATCTGAAGATTTTCAGCCACTACAACAAGTCTATAGACTACAGTTGACAAGCCTGCAGAGCGGGATGATGAGGTGAGAGAGCGGGATGATGAGGTGACAGAGCAGGATGATGAGGTGACAGAGCAGGATGATGAGGTGACAGAGTAGCTGAACAAATCTATAGACTACAGAGGACAAGCCCACAAAGCAGGATGATGAGGTGACAGAGCAGGATGATGAGGTGAAAAAGCAGGATGATGAGGTGACAGATTAGAATAATGAGGTGACAAAGCAGGATGAGTTGACAGAGTGGGATGATGAGGTGACGGAGCAGGGTGTTGAGATGAAAGAGCAGGGTGATGAGGTGACAGAGCGAGATGGGTGACAGAGCAGGATGATGAGGTGACAGAGCAGGATGATGGTGACATTGCAGCAGAACAAATCAATAGACTACAGAGGATAAGCACACAGAGCAGGATGATGAGGTGACAGAGTGGGATGATGCGGTAACAGAGCGGGAAGATGGAGTGACAGAGCAGGGTGATGAGGTGACAGAGCAAGCTGATGAGGTGACAGAGCAGGATGATGAGGTTACTGAGTGGGATGATGAGGTGACAGAGCAGGATGGTGAGGTTACTGAGTGGGATGATGAGGTGACAGAGCAGGATAATGAGGTGACAGAGTAGTATGATGAGGTTACAGAGCATCTTAACAAATCTTTAGACTACGGAGGAAAAGCCCACTGAGGAGGATGATGAGGTGACAGAGTGGGATGATGAGGTGGCAGAGCAGGGTGATGAGGTGACAGAGCAAGATGATGCGGTGACAGAGCAGGATGATGAGGTTAAGGAGTGGGATGATTAGGTGACAGACCTGGATAATGAGGTGACAGATCGGGGTGATAAGGTGACAGAACAGGATGATGTGGTGACAGAGCAGGATAATGAGATGACAGAGCGGGATGATGAAATGACAGAGCAGGATGATGAGGTGAAAGAGCGGGATGATGAGTTGACAGAGCAGGATGATGAGGTGACAGAGTGGGATGATGAGGTGACAGTGTGGGATTATGTGGTGAGAGAGCAGGATAATGAGGTGACAGAGCGGGATGATGAAATGACAGAGCAGGATGATGAGGTGACAGAGTGGGATGATAAGGTGACAGAGCGGGATGATGTGGTGACAGAGCAGGATAATGAGGTGAAAGAGCGGGATGATGAAATTACAGAGCAGGATGATGAGGTGACAGAGAAGGTGATGAGGTAACAGAGTGGGATTAAGAGGTAATAAAGCGGGATGATGAGGTGACAGAGCAGGATGATGAGGTGACAGAGCGGAATGATGTGGTGACAGAGCAGGATAATGAAATGACAGAGCAGGGTGATGAGTTTACTGAGCAGGATGATGAGGTGACAGAGTGGGATGATAAGGTGACAGAGTGGGATGATGTGGCGACAGAGCATGATAATGAGGTGACAGAGCGGGATGATGAAATGACAGAGCAGGATAATAAGGTGACAGAGCAGATTGATGAGGTGACAGAGCAGGTGATAAGGTAACAGAGTGGGATTATGAGGTGATAGAGCGGGATGATGAGGTGACAGAGCAGGATGATGAGGTGACAGAGCAGGATGATGAGGTGACAGAGTATGATGATAAGGTGACAGAGCAGGATGATATGGTGACAGAGCGGGATGATGAAATGACAGAGCAGGATGATGAGGTGACAGAGCAGGTGATGAGGTAACAGAGTGGGATTATGAGGTGATAGAGCGGGATGATGAGGTGACAGAGCAGGTGATGAGGTAACAGAGTGGGATTCTGAGGTGATAGAGCAGGATGATGAGGTGACAGAGCAGATGATGAGGTAACAGAGTGGGATTATGAGGTGATAGAGCGGGGTGATGAGGTGACAGAGCAGGATGATGAGGTGACAGAGCAGGATGATGAGGTGACAGAGTGGGATGATGAGGTGACAGTGCAGGATGATGTGGTGACAGAGCAGGATAATGAAATGACAGAGCGGGATGATGAAATGACAGAGCAGGATGATGAAATGACAGAGCAGGATGATGAGGTGACAGAGTGGGATGATAAGGTGACAAAGTGGGATGATGTGGCAACAGAGCATGATAATGAGGTGACAGAGCGGGATGATGAAATGACAGAGCAGGATAATAAGGTGACAGAGCAGGATGATGAGGTGACAGAGCAGGTGATGAGGTAACAGAGTGGGATTATGAGGTGATAGAGTGGGATGATGAGGTGACAGAGCAGGTGATGAGGTAACAGAGTGGGATTATGAGGTGATAGAGCAGGATGATGAGGTGACAGAGCAGATTATGAGGTAACAGAGTGGGATTATGAGGTGATAGAACGGGATGATGAGGTGACAGAGCAGGATGATGAGGTGACAGAGCGGGATGATGAAATGACAGAGCAGGGATGATGAGGTTTCAGAGCAGGATAATGAGGTGACAGAGCAGGATGATGAGGTGACAGATCGGGATGATGAAATGACAGAGCAGGATGATGTGACAGAGCAGGATGATGTGACAGAGCAGGATAATGAGGTGACAGAGCAGGATGATGAGGTGACAGACCGGGATGATGAAATGACAGAGCAGGATGATGTGACAGAGCAGGTGATGAGGTAACAGAGTGGGATTATGAGGTGATAGAGTGGGATTATGAGGTGATAGAGCGGGATGATGAAATGACAGAGCAGGATGATGAGGTGACAGAGCAGGATGATGAGGTGACAGATGCTGAATATAGAAAACAGGATCTTGCCAGAGTTTCTTCCTCTCTGTGATGGTCACCATGCTGGTCATTCATACCTGTGCTGTGGTGGCTGCCTGACTTGATATATAACCACTTTAAGCAAAGTACCTTTTACATACACACCGCCGGCTGAATGATGGTTTACAATCCGCCACACATTGACCCATTAAAGCGCCCAAAAGTGAATGCAGCGACTTGGCCCCCAAACCACAGAAATATATAGTTATTGTGCCGCGGTTTATTTTAGACCGAATAATAAACTAATTTCATACTAGACACAAGTTAGATTCATATATTTGAGATAATTTGTTTCACCCTACAATGTCAGTGTGATCGGTAGACATTTGTGGGATGATAATTAAGTGCATGGCCTCCAGCATAGGAGAGTAATGTTGGCATAGAGTTTATCTCTTAATCTCCCTCCCATATTACTGTGGACTTCCGCAGGTATTTATGAGAGAGATGGCCACAAATATTGGTCACCACTGACTCCTAATATCTATTATCTGTATCACAGAGTATCTGCGTTGAAGATTGCCATTGGTGTAAAGAGCGGGACCCAATCATTGATGTTTAGATTGTATCCCAGGGTGAGCAGCATCAGGCTCTACAGGGATGACAGCAACCTCCTGCAGGCACTTTTCACCCATTAGAAAGAGTAAAGCTTATAGGATTTGATTGTTACAATGTACGTCCCAGGCACAAGATTCAGTAAGATGTCCATTGCCTGTGGAAAGCCTTGCTGAAGGGACCAGTAGGACAGTATACAACCCAGGAGGGAATACAGAATGGGGAGCATACTGGAAATTCCAGGGGCGGTGAGGTCTGTGCACGAATTACTGGGAATTTTTTAGGAACAAGTTAAAAGCATGTCTGGCCATCTTACAATCAACCAATGCATAACTTCATTCATTCATTCACTCATTCATTCATTCCTTCATTCATTCATTCATTCATTCATTCACTCATTCACTCATTCATTCATTCCTTCATTCATTCATTCATTCACTCATTCACTCATTCATTCATTCCTTCATTCACTCATTCATTCATTCAGCCAAACACTCATCCATTCTAATATAAATTATTCCTAAAAGGCATGTCTGGCCATTTTACCATCAGACAATGCACAATTTCATTCATTCAGCCAAACACTCATCCATTCTAAAATTAATTATTTCTAAAAGGCATGTCTTATGCTCAGACAATGCACAACTTCAATGAATGAATGAATGAAGTTTTGTATGGTCTGATGGTAAAATGGCCAGACATGCTTTTTAGAAATAATACAACTTAGAATGGATGAATGAATGAATGAATGAACCTGTTAATTGTTGATGGTAAAAGAGTTAGACATGCCTTTTATAATATTAGAATATCATATTAGAATGGATGAGTGAGTGAATGAATGAATGAATTCCTCTATTCCAATATTATTTGCTGCTCTTTTATTGCACATACACGATTTCTGTTTTATTGCACACCTGCATTGCTGTCATGTTTTCAAAGTGGATTCTGATCTCTATAAGCAGAGAGCTATAAGGAAACAATCCTAATTATCTTTAAACTTTGCCCCCGGTACAGGGACAACCTACATTCAGTTAAGAGATAAAGAATCTAAAGTTCTTTTCCCACATGTGTGTCAATGAAGGCTGAGATCCCATCAGTGTCAGTGCAGACGTCTCAGTCTCAGTCTCAGTCATGGAGGACAAAGATATCAGACTTAAGATTAAAAACTTCAGCTTTGATAAATGTAAGAGGGGTAACCAGGGGTTCAAGAGACTTTGTATACAGCTTTTTGGGTATCTGGGTCACGGTAAGTCCTCCTTTATCAACACCTGTAAGTATGTCTGGGACGACACAGAGTACAAGAACTACACAAATGCAGCAGACACACAGGGGGCTCGCACCACTGAGAGACTGAGCTACCCCCTGACCAACACCATCACCCTGGTGGATAACCGCGGCTGTGCCACAATGAACAGTTATGAGACGGGAGAAATCTTCGCTCAGCTCGGTAAGTGGAGAAATGTTCCATATTGTGTGATAGGAAATAGTGTAAATGTACAGCAAGAAACATTGTCATCTGCTCTCACTGCATAGTGTGTCACCCAGAGATGGAAAGGAGAGCCCAGCTTTGTATCACTATGAGGGGTGTATCTATAATAGAGGCACCAATGAAACTTGTGTCATCAACTTCAATTATTGTGTTGGACGACTGGAGGAGCATCAGACTAAATGGACGCAACTAACAGATTGCTTATTGTTCTATTCTGTATTGTAATTAGTACAGTGTTGTGTTATGAATAGTATAGAGTTGTGTTATGAATAGTATAGTGTTGTGTTATGAATAGTATAGTGTTGTGTTATGAATAGTATAGTGTTGTGTTATGCATAGTATAGTGTTGTGTTATGAATAGTACAGTGTTGTGTTATGAATAGTAAAATGTTGTGTTATGATTAGTACAGTGTATTTTGTGATTAGTACAGTGTATGTTGTGATTAGTATTGTGTATTTTGTGATTAGTACAGTGTATGTTGTGATTAGTACAGTGTATGTTGTGATTAGTACAGTGTATGTTGTGATTAGTACAGTGTATTTTGTGATTAGTATAGTGTATTTTGTGATTAGTATAGTGTATTTTGTGATTAGTACAGTGTATTTTGGAATTAATACAGTGTATGTTGTGATTAGTACAGTGTATTTTGTGATTAGTAAAGTGTATTTTGTAATTAATACAGTGTATGTTGTGATTAGTATTGTGTATTTTGTGATTAGTATTGTGTATTTTTGTGCTGTTTTTATACGTTTTGTAACTGTAATTTGTCTAGTTATTGTATTTGTAAAACTTTTTATCCCCCGTGTTTGAAAACCTCCCAAAATTTATATCTGTAAAAGCAGTGGGGGTCACAACCACAAAATAGTGCTTTTTAGAGGTAGAAATTGAAAAAAGCTCATTTTCGGCTGTCTCTATTTTGAAAATCCCTCCAAAAAAAAAAAAAATGAATGGGTAAAATTCATTCTTCATAAACATTGCCGCAGATCCACCGCATCGACCAGAGGCGTGTAGCAATATCTGGGGAGTTTTAGGATTAGGCTCCAGCAAAGGGTTAGGGTAATAAAATGGGGGGTAAGGGTAAGGGAAGGAGAG
>WWET01006465.1:9024-21545 GCA_011038615.1 Limnodynastes dumerilii
AGGGCCTGATTCAATTGCAGGCGGTATTTAAAAAAATGTAGCGTCTGAAAAAATATGACGCATTCGCCCGCAAAAAAAGCCCTAATTCAATTGTTTTTTTTACGCTGCGCTAAAACAGCAGGCAGCGAAGTAAAAAAATTAATGGGAGAAAAAAAAAACCTGTTTCTAAACGCCGCAAATCACCTCCTGGTAGCAAGAGGTGCCCGGCGCTACTGAGAGGCTATTACCCAGTGCCCCACGTTCTCACGATACTTCAGGCACTGGGTAATAGCCTCAGTAGCGCCGGCACTTCCTTTTTTTTACCTAGCAGCTGCTCAGCGGGCCCTGGATGGCAGGGCATGCTTCCGCATGTCCTGGCATCCATGAGCATGCTGATGCTTTTAGTTCTACAAGCATCAGCATGCCCTGTTGGGGCACAACATAGGGCAGCGTTAAAAATCCGCACCTCTCATAGGTGCAGATTTTTATCGTTCAAAAACCGGCGTATTTTTAACGCTAGAAAATAATTGAATTAGAAAAAAAAAATACGCCAGCAAAGGGTTTTTTGACAATTGAATCGGGCCCTGAGAGTCATAGTTTGAGAGAAAGTAGTTGAAGCAGGGTCCGAAGGTACTACTAAAAGAGCATTAAAAAGTGGAGTGAAGAAGGCAGTTAGAACGGAAAAGCTGAGGAACTAACGGTGTTTGCCAGATCTAAAAACCTATATATTTAAGTGATAGCATTTTATTCTGATATCTGATTTTTCTTGCTATGATTTTTCTTCTCAAAGCATTGTATAGTTCAACATATCTCTTTGCTGTTTGAAGTATTATTTGAATATATAATATAATTGAAAGATTCTTCAAGAAAGATTTTATTTGTTAAAAAATTTGATATTTCTGAAAACTGTAAATTTGTTTTAGAAGAGTAAAATTATTAGATATTGTGCATTAGAATATAGTAGCAAAATCCTACTTCTAGAAGTGAAAATAACTAGGGTATTGTGATATTGAGAAGCAGTATTCCTTTCAGAAGTGTATTTAATGATCAATAAATAATATGATATTGATATTCTGTTATCTTATATGATATTACTCTATCTGCTAATTACAAATATTAGAATACCATTTAACTGTAATAAGAAACGTATGGCAAAAGGAATTGAACTCAATGGGCTGGATCCAGACCTTGTTAAGTGCATGAACTTAGTTACTCAAGGGCTAAACCATGTTTATTTCAGGGGGAGCCAAGTTAATTGTATTCTTTGCATGCAGGGATATATCTTTGAATTGCTTACTGCACAAAGATACTGACCAGCTTTTCTATCACACTGTTATTTAGACTTGGGCTAGGAAACATCACCTCTCAACCTCTGCAACAGATGAAATATGACTCCCCTGCAATCAACATGGTTTAGCCCTTGAGTAACTATGTTCATGCACTTAACAAGGTCTGGATCCAGCCCAATGATAGTAACTTATAGTTGACAGAAAGTTGAAATTACAATAATTTGCTATATGATACAATGCTGTGCCTCAGTGAAAAGTTTGCATAATATAAATACTTATTACCTAACACTGTACAAATTGTTATATTTATCGTGATAATACAGTAAAGTTTTCTGCCAATCTTAAACATTCCTAAACCAAATTTTAAAAGTTAAATTATTTTTATTGAACGCTGGTGTGTAGTTATTCTGAGTTTTCTTACATTGCTTACACCTCTCTGCAATCCACCACTATTATAATAATACCTGTAGCCCTTATCACTCGGTTATCACACTTATAAGGGCTTGATGGCTTTTCTCTGGTATCTCTGAACCAGTAACTCATGTTTTATTGGTAGAAAGAGGCAGTTATGTGACTCAGAGTAATACACCAAATGGTGGTTTGTTTTTTTTAGGTAATGCTACTCTTAACCCTTTCCTAATCCTAAACCTCTATTTCCCATATGACTAACCCTTACCTTTCCCTTCTTTAACCCTAATGTACCCACCACAACTGCCACAACCTGTAGCTATTGGTAAGGGGGAAATAGGTTCCCGTTCCCGATAGTAATTTTCTATTTCCAGATTGTTTTGAACAATGATAGAGCTGCCATTCAGTTGTCAGCTGTAATACTTGTAAAAGCAGTTGTACAGCCCTCAATATTCTACTGAAGGTTAACAGGAATATTCCTGCCCACCTCAATGCCTACACTCATGTTGATGCAGAAGATTAACACGCTAAACTTCCCATGTTTGATGCACAGGCAATGAACCGCAACCTCCCCCCAATAAAACAAGAAACCAAATAAACCACACTTGACAACGAATTAGGGGGGTTAAATAAACTTAGGTGTTTATTAATAGGAGTTTTTGGAATTGGGGACTGCTTTTAAATTCAACTATATTTGTTAATTAATTTTAAATTTTTTAAATCAGGCAGCGGCCTGATAGCCTGGACAGTCCCCGGTGAACCAGACTCGTGGAAAAGAGAGAAACACCAGGAGTGCACACCAAACAGGAGGGACGGGAGTAGAACACTGAACACAATGCAGCATGTGGGACAGAAGAATGTTCACGAGACGGTACACGACGTACAAGGGCTATCACACACTCAAGCACACGGCGGTGCCTTTCCGAAGAGGTAACATAAACATTCACTCCAGGTAAGGATAGGAACTGCAGGGAAGGTAAATACAAGGTAGGGGTGAGAACCTGGGAAGGAAACACAAGGGATCTAGGGCAGGATTCAAGGCAGGTAAGTAGGTCAGGCAACGGTCAGATCACTAGGCTGGAAGCACTAAGCACACAGTAAGTAGCAGGTCACAGAACTGAGGAACAGACTCTATAACTGGCACCTGGGAGAAGTGAAAGGGAGACTAAATAGTGACTGCTGCACTGTGATTGGCCAGCAACCCCAGCCCCCAACCAGGAAGCGACACAAGCAGCAGACGGCATAAGAACACCACAGGCAGAGCGTGCGGCTAACATAGAAGCTGCACACGAGGTAACTATAGACGCTACTGCTAAGGAGCCTGTCGGCAAGGTAGGAGAGTAACAGGGTAGGAGCAGCGCGTGCAGCTTGCCGTTAGACTGCAGCTGTAACACTCACTCAGCCAAAAGGCACCACCAAAGGCAACAGACAAAGCTGTCTTAAACAGAACTGCCTCATATGGGGACGCCGTAACTGATACAGCGGCCCCCATGAGGCGAACTAAAAATGTCAGGGGTAATGGGCCATCTACTGTCAGCTGGGAGAGGGTGGATCCTCGCCCAGCCATTCAATGCACGAGATAGCAAGAAGTCCTTGGTGATATCCACCTGGCTGTGCAATTTGAAAAAGAAGGCGAGGCCCGCTAACGACGTGGCCACGAACACCCTGGACTTCGCCATGTCATACATATCCACCACGTATTTGTGCAGGCATGCGCTCTCACTGCCCAACTCACCCGAGACCATGTTTCGATGAACCAACCTGACCAAGCCACCCGGTAGGCCCTTAGTATGCTGGGAGCCAGGGACTGTAGCGCCAGGGATTCTAATCCTGCACTGCCACCTGCCATATATGAGAAGGGCAAAGGGTTCCTGTCAATATTCCAAAGGGGCCAGGTCGCGGAACCAGGGCCAGTCAAAACGAGAGAGAGCGTCCGCCAACCCGTTTCCAATCCCAGCACGTGCTCTGCCCGAAAAAGCATGTTATTTTCAAGGCAACACAGAACCAAATGTCTCAGGAGTCAGACCACGGACATGGAGATGGACTGCACAACCCCTAGGTTATCACACATAAAAACGACTTCCCTGTTCTTAAAACGAGGGGCCCATAGCTCTACCACTACTGCAATGGGAAAAATCTCAAGCAGCGCTAGGTTACGTGTGAAACCCTTGCGGAACCATTTCTCCGGCCATGGCGCAGCACACCATTCATCTGAGAAATAAGCCATGAACCCTTTTCCAGCAGCGGCGTGTGTAACTTTTGTAACAGTTCCAAGTTTGAAATGAGCAGGGGTAGCCAAACTCTCACTCCATTGAACCACTGGAGGAAGACCCTTCAGATTTTCAAATCAGCTACCATAGAAGGGGTGACATAGAAGCCAGAGGGCTGTAAAGGCTTTCTGTCGCCCTCTCAATTCTGCGGCAGAATACCCGACCCATGGGTATGACTCTGCAAGCAAAATGCAGGGAGCTCAGCAACGACTGCAGCTCACGGAGGGACACGCGAGTGGCCGATAGCATCTGGTGAATGCCTCCCTGAGTTGCTGAACCTTGTCTGGCGGCAGTCTACAAACACCCTCGATCCTGTCGATCTCGATACCAAGGAAGGACAAACGGGGGGATCGGCACTCCAAGGGATGAAAACGGCCCACACGGAGAATAACAATTGTGCACAGCACTGCGAGTCCACCGGGCCCACCACCAAAAAATCGTCAGGTAATGACCCACCCCTTGACATCCCGTGCCAGCTACCACACACCAATGTAAAAAGGTGCTAAAAGTTTTGAAGAAAATGCAGAAGATTGAGCAACCCATGGGCAGACACTAATCGATGAAAAAAGCGCCTTCCAAGCACAAACCCATGGAATGGAAAAGCTTCCGGATGCAAAGGTAACAATCGAAATGCGGATTCAATGTCCACCTTTGCAAGCAAAGCTCCTGCACCGAAGCCACAAACGATTTCCAGGGCTTCTTCAAACAATTGGTATGTAACACTAGCACAGGACTCTGGTATGGCATCACCAACCAAAAACTCCCACAGCTGAAACAACGAGGTCAGGAAAGGGCCGGCCGGCAGATAACTCCTTGGCAATTTTTTGCCGGAGTTCAGTCGGGAACTGGGAGGCGGATTTTCAGGTTTAGGTTCAGGTTGAAGGTATACTTCTAAGCTATCAGAGCAGCTTTGTACATAGCTCTGCAGCAGCACCATAGAGAGTGCTGACTCCCCCCTCCCCTCTTCTGCTAGGATTATCGGTTCCAGCAGAGGAGGTGTATGGTGCCAATAACAGGACATTTCCCTAGCGGGAAATCGTCCCGTTTACCGGCCCACCCCCTGCTGGGACCGATAATCGTCCTAGTGTATGACCAGCTTAAGTTTGGTAGCTGTTGTTGGCGTCCTCATAAAGCTCCACGGCTTAGGCTGCATTCCTATCAGGGCTGATCAGGTCCTGGCTGCAGCTTTGAGACTTGAAAACATTACACAGTTACGAATGTGTGTGACTGAAAGGGAGTGACAGCAGAAGGACAATAACAGCGCATGACAGTGAGAGTCTCAGCATTTACAGAATTACTTAAATTTTTAGCAGGGTCAATTGCAGTAGCTAGAGGGCATGTTAGAATCCAGGATCTTTCTGAAAGTACACAACTGATATAAGAACAAATCTTTAACCATATGGCAGCTTTTTACAATGGGGGAGGCTGGAGGCATATGATGGGAGTACTGGGAGTAAATGGGTAATGGGGGGCGCCAGTCCCTTACTTTGCCAGGGGCGATGGACCCATAGATACATTATTGTATTATTGTGAAGGGGAATCCAGTTGTCTTAGGATTTTAGTAATGATCCTGAGTGATGTAGGTAAAGCCATTAACCACTGTGTCGTGACAGTGAACGTCTTGTTAATACGGATGACGCTAACTTTCACACACACACACACACACACAGCAGAAAAGACTGGCACTCACACAAATGTTAAATACTTGCTCCTGGTGTGGCTGTCTGAGGGTTATTATGTAAAGTGCAAAAAATAGGAGGCACTCAAGGAGACTGGAGAAATCCATTTGAAAAGCAGGTCAAAGAGCTGTTTTTTATAACAGGTATATATGACAGAATAGGACCGACCAACGTTGGGGCGATTTTCATCAGGGTACAGCACTTGCTTATGGGCAAGAAAACATAACTTAATTGTGCTTGACTTTATAGTGACTGTGGGCCAGATTCACACCTAAGAAGCAGTTGCTTTTTAGGTCTGTATATTTATTAAAAAGAACTACTGCACATGCGTAGTAGGTCCTTTACGCAATCTACATACCAGTTCGGTACGTAGATTGCCTCCAGGCGGTCTTTAATGACCGGCCGGAGTATTTTAGGTAATAGGAGGGGAGGGAGGGTTTGTGTAAAAATAGGAGGGGGGGATTTAGATTAGCCGGGGAGGGCGGAAGGGAGGCGGGGAGCGGCAATGTCCGTGCAGACATTGCATAGAGAGATAAGGTAGCCCTATGGCACTCGTAAGTGCCATAAAGTACCTAAAAAGGGGGACGGAATAGGGGCAGGACGAGTGAGTTAGGTGCGGATCTGTGGATCTGGTCCTGTATGTTAAAGACCACACTTGCATACATGAGTCCTATTTAGGTTTATGTATGCTTTGTTCTTTAAAGAGTGTTTTTCCCAACATAGAATGTATTTTTACGTTTTAGTCTGAATCTGTCTATGTGGCATCACTCGGAGCTCCTACCGTGTCAGAAGTTTGGGTCCAGTCTCCTGATATCAATGCAGAGAGCGTCTACCTCTGCTGCCAGTGAGTCTCTTGTCTTGCTAAAAATCTTGGCATCTTCTTGTTGTGATGAAGTCGGCTTCCACATTTTCGACCCCTGGCATGAACATTTCTGAGGTAGCTAACAGGTGCGTCTCGGCCTAAACTAAGATTCATGCACGTTCTCTCATTGCTAGTGTGCTCTT
Organism: Limnodynastes dumerilii; assembly: GCA_011038615.1. Taxonomy (NCBI): domain Eukaryota; kingdom Metazoa; phylum Chordata; class Amphibia; order Anura; family Limnodynastidae; genus Limnodynastes; species Limnodynastes dumerilii. Next base: position 15,655 of record WWET01006465.1, read on the forward strand.
GTTGCATTCCTGGTGGCTGATGTGTGCCACAGCTGTGGCACTGTCTGACTGTATTCTCACTGGGCACTCTCAGATTAAAGGATGGGCTTCCTGGAGAGCAATGTATATAGCTCTGAGCTCTAGGATATTTATGGGCAGCTGGGCTTCCCTGCTGACCATAAAGATGCTGATCCAGGAGACCCACTCCCCAGCCCCCCAGGCTGACATCTGTTGTTAAAATTATCCACTCTAGAGGGGCAAAGGATCTGCCCACTGAAATGGTCTGTGGAAGGAGCCACCAATGTAGTGATTGACTTGTGAAGAACCAGATATTGTTTGTGGAGGCATAAGTGGGAAACTGACCAACCTGTCAGGAGGTTCAATTGGAAGGAGTGAGCATGCAGTCTGTTGTACCGGACTGTCTTGAAGGAAGACATTAGGGTTCCCATGAGTTTCATACATTTCAGGACTGAGGGTGGAATAGGATGGGCAGTACTCTCCTGACCAAATCCTGAAGCTTCTTGGTCTTGTCTGGGGAGAGGAACACCCGAAATGTACCCAGGAACACCATGGTCTCGATAAAAGATTTGTCTTTGAAAGATTGAGGATCCACCCCTGCTCCTCCAACAGTTGGCATGTCACCTTCAGATGATGAACTAACACCTCTCTCGATGGCACCTTAAGAAGAAGGCTGTCCAAGTAAGGAATGATAGTGATTCCCTGAGACCACAGCAATAGCAAACACCATAGCATAACTGTCATGGTCTTTGCTAAAATCCTGGAAGCCGTGTTGAGGTCAAACAGTAAGGCCCGGAATTTGTAATGTCTTCCCACTTTTGCAAACCTTAAGAGGGACTGGTGTCCTTTTCAAATTGGTACATGAAGGTATGCATCCTTTAAATCTATGGAGGCTCCTTCTATGTCCTTCTCCATACCTGCTATTACCAAACGGAGGGATTCCATTTGGAATTTCGGAATCGAAATGAGAGAGTTCTGCTCTTTTAGATTTAAAATGGCTCAGAAGGATCTGCCCGCTATGGAGACAAGGAACATATTTGAATAAAACCCCTTTCATCTTTGGTGAGATGGAGACCATGGAAATGACCTTTTTAGACAAGAGAGTCTAGAAGTTTCTGTAATTGGAGTCTGGAAGATGGGTTCCCAGGAGGAGGAGAAGAGAGAAACCTGCGAGGGGAGTGTTCTTGAAGATCTATTAAATAACCCCTAAATTCTACTGCCTGCACCCATCGGTCCTTGGTGGAATTTATACACCTGTTCCAGAAACCTCCCTGGCTGTGGTGACCTATGCCAAAATGAATGATGGCCTAAAGGAAACAGCTCATAAATAGATTTTAACAAGGCTTCTAACCACCTGTCTGTTGGTTCCCTAAGGGAAGTAACACCCGGTATAGGCAATGAATCTGAAGTGTCCACCTTAGGGCACTGTTCCCATTTAGATACCTCTGCATCAGCCAAAGGGTACAGTGTGGAAATTCAATTTTTTTTTTATCTGGAGAGCTCCAGGCACCTTTTACTTAAGCAGATAGTTGTGAAGAAGAAGGAAAACTGACAGACCTTTTAAATATGTGAGGTTCACCTGGTGACTGCTCAGTCACCTCAGAAATATCAAGAGTCTGACGGACTGCTAACATTAAATCTTCTATCCTCTGTGCTAGAGAGGGATCAGTGGGAAGATCTCTGTCAAAAACCTCATATATATATGGAAATTCTACCTCTTCCTCTAGATAATCCAAATCAGAGTCCCCTAAAATGGCTCTAGAAGAGTGGGTCCTCTTTCTTGTTCCTAATCCAGGTTTCAAAATCCTCTCTAAGGAAGCCGAAACCTTAGATAATTGCTGAACTGACTGGTTCAGTGCTTTGAACCAGGCAGGCTCAGACTAGGATAACCCTAAAGGAGGCATCACACTGGATGCTGGATGGCTGGGGTCTGGAATAACAGTTTGCATCTGTTGTTGAGGTAACGATTGAACTAAGGCTACGAAAGAATGACCCAAGGAGGATGCATACGCAGGCTCTCCAGTGGCAGGTGGCAATAACCCCTGTGTGGCAGGACTATTTTCTATCCCTGACCAAGCTGTACAGTCAGGACAAAGGACCCCTGGGTCTTGCTGATCTGACACCAATTTGGATTTGCATCTGGCGCAGGTACAATAATTAATCAAGGTAGATTTAACCTTAGACACCTTCCCTTTATCTGACATTTTATATGTAGTCACAGAGAGATATGTATTTGAACACAGTCAAACAATAGCTACAATAACCGAAGTGTCTGAGATACACTAGGGTTTTATATTATAGCGTTATGTGTAGATGTATACAGGAGAGTCAGTATAAGAAACACTTTATAAAACAGTAAAGAACATGGGAGGTATTCAGCTTTCCAGTAGAATGGAGCAACAGAGGATGCAGAGATGAGGTGACTCCTTGCAAAGACAGCTCCTCTGAAATAATGGCACTGATCCTGAAAAAACCTTGGCTTTACACTGAGGGCTCATCTAACTGGCAGGGGGAACCTTCTCTCTTAAGGTCTGCCTACCAGGTCCTTTGTACTGTGGATACATCCTACCACCCCTTTTTCTCTTAAGGGTTGTGAACATCCACCTACTTCTCTCCCTGCTCTAAGCCCACCCCTCAGTACTGAGAATATGGTGTCTGCCATTTTGAAAAGTAGCGTGGGGCTCTCCGATTGCTCCTATGAGTCGGCAGCCCTGGGCGCTTTGATGTGCCACCGAATGGGGAGATACTTTCAGCATGTGCCCCCTGAGAGAAAATTACACCCGGGCCACGATACCTGAAATCATTGTTGTTGGCATCTTCAGCAATCTTTAACACTGCCTGAGGCGTGGAGTATACTGGCTACAGTATACCCGCATCATAGTGAAAAAATGTAAGTAAAAAATAATTTTAAAAAAGTACCGTATTTCCCCATGTATAAGACGCTCCCATGTATAAGACGCCCCTTAATTTTGGGGCCCGAAATTTGAAAATCCATTCACTCCAATCACATCGCAGCACACTTACCTTTGCTCTCCCTCCGGCTGTCTCCGGCTCTCTCCCCCCTGGCACGCTCTGCAGAATACGCTGATGTGACCTTATTTCATGCTAGCGTCATTTGCAGAGTGTGACGCGGGTGGAGAGAGCCAGAGGGAGCCGGAGGGAGAGCAAAAGTAAGAGTGCTGCAGGCATCCCCTGTATAAGATGCACCCGATTTTTAGACCCAGAATTTTTCTAAAAAAGTTGCGTCTTATACGTGGGGAAATACGGTAGGTAGGTTCATGAGAGCCTTTAGAAACGTGGCCTCTCTCCAGTCCTGAGGAACTGGACTGGAGCAGCAGGGGTTGCAGGGAAGAGGAGGGGGGAGGAGGAGCCAGCACTCAAAAAGTTAACACTTAAAAGTGCCCACTCCTTCCAGGCCCCTTTAACCCCACAGTGCCGTGTTCCCCAGATGGATGAAAGAGAAATATTGTATATACATGGAATGTAAGGGAACTCCATTGTAAGCAGAAAAACTCTCAATAACCTATGATCTTCATTTTGCTGTGTACTTTAATGTGTTAATCTACACTTCAGTCTGCCTGCTGCTGTTTTATAATAATTATGTTTTTTCTAGGGTTTTCTATTGGTCACAATATATACATGAGAACACAGAGAGGTCTATATGTATAAAGATCCATCTAAGTGGACACTGAGGGTTTTCCAATTTTTTTAAAAGAATACACGATATAGTAAAATGAATCATTTTTATTGATATACATTAAAATAATGAAATTCTAAATTACCGACAATGCGAAATATTTCAAAAACCTATCATGATACTACAGTGTCAACACACTGAAAGTAAAAACTGAGAAAGATAGCCCAAATAATTAAATGTTTTCCTATTCAATCCTGTGTTCTATAATATAATAAACCAGTCCCGTATGTCTCTCATTGTTAAATCCTGATTTATAAATTGAAAATATATATTGCAGATCCTCTAAAAAATTATATCTATAACAGTAACTGAACTGACAACTAGGAAGTCTCATATCTTTTAGAAACTGTGTATTACCAAAGTAATAGAATGGAACTCTGACATGGCTGTTTAATATCTCATAAAGATCCCACTACCATTGCGCCGATTTATATACCATTATACTTCAGTATAAAGTATGTGTTACTGCCTTGCTTTATAATAATGGTTTTTTTTAAATCTGGTTTCCTATTGACATTAGTTCAGACACAACTGCACATTAAGGGACAGATTTACTAAACTGTGGGTTTGGAATAGTGGAGATGTTGCCCATAACAACCATATTCTCGCACTTTCCTCTTACATACTAGAGAATGTCAGCTGGAATCTGATTGGTTGCTATGGGCAACATCTCCATTTTTCCAAACCCGCAGCTTAGTAAATCTGGCCCTAAATGTTTGCTAGTTTAGTTGTCATGGTTACTTAAGCTCAATAGGACTCCTTATATTAGGCAGACAGTGGCCAGAGTTTATATGCTTAAAAAACACATACGTTACACCTGCGTAATATATGCATGGTATCTCTCATTTATTCTCATGTCCATCGTTTCCCCACCTACAACTTGATCATCATCAAGTCTTTTATCTGTAATGGGCCACAGATACCATAATGCAGAAATATCAATACTCATCATCATTAATTAGACTTCAGAAAAAAGGCTGTCACTACAGTGACACTGATTGCTTCATTGAGCCAGCATTCCATTTACTTGAGTCCAGTCCTTTACAGTGTGTAGGGTGTTGTCCTTTTCCCACAACAGATGGTAAGCAGTAAGTCATGCAGTGAAATCCTGTGTCACCAGATTAAACACATTGCTCTCCAGTGTTCTTTGCCACTTGCCCCAATGTCGCTGGATCTCTGCCTGTACCTGAAATTTTATGTATGTAAATGCATAAACAACATGTAAATGAACAATCATTTTAATTTTAAACAGAGTATTTACATTGGGGATATAAGGCATTATTAGCCAATTTTTTTCTTTTTGCATCTTGCCCAGAAACACAAGTCACAAATTGTACAAATTAAGTCAACTTTGTACCTGCTGGCACTCATTCAATCCTCTCGCCCATCTGAGCAGACTTGTGTATTTATATAATGTAATAAAGTTTTTACAATTAAGTATAGCTTGAACTGGAAATGTAACCTTAACCTGTGTTGCATTTGGGAGTCTGTGCAGTCTATTTAAACACGGCATTATTGTAGTTCTGTCTTTCTGCCTTGTTATTGCAGATTCTGGGATGATCCTGGGAATATCATGTTACACCTATGTTTTAGGTCGGTTGCAGTCTGCGGTCCGATGGCCTGCTTTGCGAAATAGAGACAGTTGAAAGTTACTTTTCGGCTGTCTCTATTTCGAATAGGGGGCCATTTAGAAAATGTTTTTTTATGAATGGGTGAGTGTACTGATCGGCATACTCACCCATTCATATTCGCAGACCCGCCAGATGACAGCTATGGAGAGGCGAGTAACCTCTCCGGGGCATTTTAATATTAGGGGGTTAGGCGCTTAGGAAGGGAGGGTTAGGGTTAGGACCATAGAAGAGGAGGGCTAGGGTCAGGCTGCGGGGAGGGGGGTCTTAGGGTCAGGCTGCGGGGAAGGGAGGGTTAGGGTCAGGCTGCGGGGAAGGGATGGTTAGGGTCAGGCTGCGGGGAAGGGATGGTTAGGGTCAGGCTGCGAGAAAGGGAGGGTTAGGGTTAGGATTAGGGTTAGTTTAGACACTCACCTTTCGGAACACCATGTTTGGTGCTCCAGGGATCGATTGCTATGCCTCTTCAAGGCATAAGCAATCGACATCCCAGCAAGTTCGAAACTGGCTGGAAGAGAACTAGGGCTGTTCTTTGCAGCGACCCACATCCATTTCAGGTGGAAGCGCAGCAG
>WWET01006465.1:21581-41927 GCA_011038615.1 Limnodynastes dumerilii
CTGAGCGAGCACAGGTACCCATCCACCTGTTTCCGCATCCATGTGCTGTGCACTAGTGGAATGGGGAGTTCCAGTATATTTAAATAAGAAAGGGAATGGTTCAGTGCTGCTGCAAGTGCAGTAATAGATTGCAGTCCCTGCACTTCCTCCTACAATTCCACACCAGCTCAGAATTGGTTTAAGTGTAAAACATTAAACATTTTTATTTGATTATTTGCCTAATTTTAAATTACAATCATCCCTACCCATGTTTTTTTAAAAGAGAATCATTAAATTGTACCATAATGTCTATTTGAAAACACTTTTTCTATATGTTCAACTTTTGTAGCTCTGGATAGGACACACACAGTGAAGGCAGTGGCACTTGCACTTATGATATTTAAATAAGAAAATAAGTGTTTATCTAATTAACATAGGTGCAGTGGCAGAGAAAGGTGGATTTCTATGTGAAAATCATCCTTGTTTTTTAAAATATTTTATTTTTATGCCAGCAGAGCAGTGGATTACCGTTACTATGCTCAGGCAATAATGTATATGATTCACAAAGCATTAAATGGATTTTTAAATACTGAAAATGCAAGCATTAAAAAGTCCATTTAGATACACTGGAAACTTGTACAGCCGCAGCCTCTGCCCATACGACTCTATACAACTCTGGATATGATATATAGCGCATTTTTGGAATATGGTAATATAAGCAATCATGACACCTGAACTATGGAGTGTAAATACTATACTGTAGCTTCTCGCAGTGCTTTTATCTGTATACTTTAAAGGATAGACTGTGTTCTTTACAGTGGCTGCCCTAGGATATAACATAATGGGGCTGATCTAGAGTTGCACCAGGGCTGCCATCAGAAATTGTGGGGCCCTGGACTGACAAAATATTCANAAAAAAATCTTTGAACATGTCAAGCATACACTGAATCTCTTTAATAGTTTAAAATATAACTGATTAAACTATTAAACAAATCTCTGTGCCACATAAATCCAGTGTATGGTTATAACATGCAGTGCTGGAATACTTATACTGTATGTTATAGTTATGTACTGGATTTACTTACCTCTTTTTTTCATCCTGTGTTGGGAAGGGTGTGGAATTCTGCCCATCCCTGACGGCGCTCCCCTCCATGTGATGATGTCACACATCGTGACATCCCACAGAGTGCTGCGGACCTTCGGCAGCGTAAGTGCAGAGGTTTGATACGTTGCATTCAGACCTCTGCCACTGCCAGCAGATACCGCAGCACCATCGGGGGTTTGTTACTAGTGTCCTGGGCAGGACAGAGAGGAGGCCAGGGGCTATCCCAGGCCCCCTCTCTGTCCGGGCCCGGGACACTAGGCCTTTTTTCTTTTAAGAGTGAAACAGGTGCAAGTGTGCAAAACCATGCTGCAATGTGTGCGGTGTAAGTTGGTGTCTTTCCTTTTTAATGCAAGGAAAATTCTTTGCTTTTGCACATACAAATTAAATACCTCATATTGTCATATTTAATATGTAAATTAGAGTTGAACAAGGAAACTTCATCTCTCAACTCTAATTCTATCTTCATTGTTTAAATTTGCTTTCCATACAGTTCAGCATGGTTTTGCTCTGGTCTACACTGGAGCCTGCTTTGCCCTTGCTCTTAAACTCTGGATTAGCCCCTCTGAGCACTCTTTCGACAGTAAATACTATACATCTGTATCTACAGAAAGTTTTGTTTCATACCCAGAATTGCATATATACAGTACTATAAGTTCTCATTCAATCAAATTATTAATAGTTTAATTATTCATTAACACTTATTAAAAATCACATACATAAAACTATTTATAAGAGTTTAATTATAGTGAAGACAAGATACACCTTCAAACGTATATACTTATGTACTGTAGAGCTTTACAGAACTTTCAGTAGCTCTTCTAAGCTAACTAAGTGTAGCTTCATTAAGTAAAACTGTGTCACATCTAATGACAAAAAAAAAAACAACATTGCCTCATGATATGGTTTGAATCCATGGCAAACAGTAAAGTCACAGTTAAACTATGATAAAAGGAAAAAAAATTGTGTACTTAAGAGTATAATAGTATACAATATAGCATACAATATACAATAGAAAATAAAGGGACGGGGGCTCATTTATCTGAATATGGAAAATATTTTAATTGCAACACTCATTCGTAGTACTAAAATCCAACCTATAACAATAAATTTTACATTTCATATAAGAACACATCAAGTTATAGTAGTATAGCACTATAAAGTAACCCTTATGGGTTGAAGGCTAGAATGCTACTCTGATATAATAATACAGAAGGAAGGTATATGTCCCATATGAATGTTTTTACCCTAACATCTTACCGTAATAAATGGTATCAGTGTTCAATTCTTAGCTGCTTTATAACAATGTGCTGTGAATTGAATACTTTAAACCAGGGGTTCTGAACCAGTGATGTTCTCAACCACTGGTGGTACTTGGACCATTGTCAGGTGGTATTTAGGACAATTGGGCACAACATTGTTAGGAGCTATGATACCAAATGACCGGGGACATAATTTATAAATTATCTTTATATCTTGGTAGCCCCCAATGGCATATATATAAAATACACCTTAAAATCACTGCAAAAATATGTAAACAAAAGCAACAAAAACCTTGAAAGTTTATATATGGGTCATGGGTATGTTTATACATGATATGCAAAGTGGTACTTGACATGATTCCATATTGGGTAAGTGGTACTCTCCCCCCCAAAAAACCCTGCTTTAAACAATATTTCATACACTTATAATAGAACACGAAAGCAAGGATTCATCCTATCTGCTCAATTAAAAAAAGAAGAAGAAAAAATGAAAATGAAATAATGAAGGTAATATTAAATGGTACCAATTCTTACCTCTCCATTCAAGAAGCAATATAACAAAGCTACAATGAAGCCCTATGGAAAAAAGAAGAGACTGCTCAGGAAAAGTACATTCTCTTGGTCATCAATGCATGTTACCATACCCTTCCTCTGTACCTATTTAGCAGGTACAGTACTGTTTTTTAATGGTCTGTACCGATTAAAAGGGTTCTAGTTCCGAATTCTGACCCAACAGCTCCCTCCAGTCCTGCATCATCTGATCACTACAACATAGCTGCGGGGACAGACTACTACAACTCTGCTAAAGTGACCAGATACTCACTTGTGAGCTCATATGAGATTTTACACCTTATCATACACGCAAATGAGAGCACTGGATAAACCATTTCCCCTTCATAGACACGCTCCACAGGTGTACCGATTTTCAATTTAAAAATGTTGGAGGGTCTGTGTTACCATTATCATGTCCACGTATATCCTCACATTCACTCTCACTACCAGATACCCACTAAGCTACTACCTATAGGTGTACAAGCATAGAAACCATAACGTAGGGTGTAATTCTTTCAAACATAAAATCCTATGTCCATCTTATTCCCATGTTCCAGCCTACAGTGTGACCCTTCTGTGTAAAATACATGAACTGATATAGTAAAATCTATTGTGTGAAATAAGCAATAGTAAATAATCGAAAGACATTCTAGGATTATTTCTTTCATTAATATTGTACGTAAGGGCTTACCCAAGGTCCATACTGTACAATTTAAATGTCTATGCTCACCACCATGCGTATCTCATATGAATGGTGAGGGGGCCTGTCTTCTTGTACATACTTAATAAAAGAGGAATGACATAATATATTCATTTCATACTGTATAGTAGAAATAAAAACTCACTATATTCTAAAAATATGAATCATTCAAAATAATGCTTGTAGAAAAAAATTAAAACTAAATGCTGTTATGTCAATTGATTCAGTTGTTTATTGCACCAAACTTTCCAAAATTACAGAATATGATATAAGTGTATAGGGCGTATGTGTGTGTGTGTGTGTGTGTGTGTGTGTGTAATACTGAATTGTACGTAAGGGCTTACCCAAGGTCCATACTGTACAATTTAAATGTCTATGCTCACCACCATGCGTATCTCATATGAATGGTGAGGGGGCCTGTCTTCTTGTACATACTTAATATATGTAAGTCAGAGGAATGTTTTAGTCCTGGATCTGGCCCATCCTTAAAAATAGCTAAGGATAAAATAGTTTTAACACATTTAAAAAAATGGGCACACTAGATGGGCCAAGATGTTCTTATTTGCCATCAAGTTCAATGTTTTTATGTACTGTGATGAATAAACTGACCTGGTCATATCATCGTACACCAGATTCACTATTGGAAGGATTACTATGCAGTTATATATAGGATATATGTACAATTAATAGGGCCCATATAAATCAGACATTAATCTGGAGTCATTAAAACTAAACTTCAAGTAAATTACTAGACTACATTCACGTAAACATTGGTTTAGCTGAAATAATAAGATTTTCTCAGCTAAAGCTTAGTTTGTAAACACCACATGCTTCAACTTCTGTTGATGAGGAAATGCAGGGACTCAAATTATCTACTAATAGGTTTGAACTTTTATAAGGGTTGGCCCATTAGGACAAAGGCAAATGAAGAAAGGACATTTATATATACAATTTATTGTTATGTGTGTTCACAAAAATATATTTGTGGCAGATGCCTGTTCATTATATTGTAGCTACTTGGGTAACAAAATAGATATACCAGGGATCACATTTTGTTCTGCATTATTCTAGAAACGTTCAAGTATTTGCTAACCCCCTACTCACCTTGATAGACACACCAGCCCAGGCTGACACTACATTGGATGGTCCCATTTGACCGATTTCATTTATTATAACCAGCAGCACTGCTGTATCTTATAAGGGGATTGGAGAAGTAACTCATGAATGTGGAACAGTACAAAGAAATTAAGAGGGGAAGTGAAGCACTAACTTGTGGATTTGCCAATAAATAAAATCTGCACAGGGTAAATTGAATTTATTATTATTATTATTATTGTTTATTTATAAGGCACTAATAGGTGCCCGCAGCGCCATGCAAAATACAACAACAACAAAATACAGTACATACATACAGGGTAGGGATGGACAGCATAGCACATAATAAAATAAAATATAAAAATATCACAAAAATACAATAAAGTGAAGCAAAGCACAGACAGCAAGGCAAAATGCGAGGTGTCAAGCTTGACAGATCAGGGAGAAGGGGATAGAGCACATTGAGAGGTTAAGAGGGAGCCACCAGGTGTGGATGGGATAGATGTAGGATGCAGTGAGGATGTTAAGTGGAAGAAAGGTAGGCTAGCCTGAACAGGTGCATTTTGAGTGAGTCCTTGAAGTCCTTGAAGACATGTGGGGGAGAGTCTAAATGAAAAAGGAAGTCATTCCACTGCAGAGATGCAGCACAGGAGAAGTCTTGGACATGGACGTGAGATGTAGTGAGGTCAGACGGCAGTGGTTAGCAGAATAGAGAGGGCGGGAAGGTGTGTGCATGGAGATGAGGGAAGAGAGGTAGGGGGCAGTGGACGAGAAGATGGTCTTAAAAGTGAAGGTAAGAACTATAAAGTGTATATAGTGCTGAGTGAGCAAATGCACCAACCTATAAAGAGACATCTGAAGCGGACAGGAAACCAGTGGAGGGTTTGGCATAAAGGGGAGGCTGAGGTAGAGTGGCGTGAGAGGAAGATGAGCCTGGAAGCAACACTGAGTATAGATTGAAGGGGAGCAAGACAGATGAGCGGGAGACCAATGAGGAGGAGGTTACAGTGGTTGAGACGTGATAGGACTAGAGAGTGGATGAGGGTTTTGGTAGCTTTAATGATGAGGAAGGGACAGATGCATGCAATGTTGTGTAGGTGAAATTGGCAAGAATGAGAGAGGGCATGGATAAAATATATAAAGGAAAGTGAGGAATCAAGGATGACACCTAGGCAGTGAACTTGAAGGGAGGAGGAGACAGAGGTATGACCAATGGTTATGGTGATGGAGGGGGGAATCCTAGAGAGAAGGAAAAACATTAATTTATATTTTGTCCATATTCATCTTGAGGAAGCGTTTGTCCATCCATGTGGACAGGGAAGTGAGGCACTCAAAAATCTTAGACCAAAGAAAGGGGTTGAGGTCAGGGGAGGAAAGGTAAATATAGGTGTCATCAGCGTAGAGGTGGTAATTGAACCCAAAGGTGCAGATGAGGTTAGCCAGCTGGGAGGTGTAGAGGGAGAAGAGGGGCAAACCAAGAACACAGCCCTGGAGGACACCAACAGTGAGTAGAGAAGGGAAAGAAAGATGAGCTGGGGTGGAAACAGAGAAGGTGCAGTCAGAGAGACAGGAGGAAAACCAGGAGAGACCAGTGTCAGTGAGACCAAAAGACCCTTTTTCCTTCTCCACAAATCAATCTGATGCACCTGAAAGAACTCCCTGGTGTAATTTTCTGGATTTAAAGAGGAGAGAGGTGAAGGGTTTAAATCAAAAGTTTTAATACACATAATCAATAAAACAAACCAGAGTTAAAATAATAAAAGCAAATAAAATGGAGGAGATATGATTGAATTTTTTTTGGTATTATGTTCATTTTAAATAATAATAATAAAAATGTTAATAGGGACCTTTATCTACAAAAATGCGGCACAGCAATGAGCATTAGATTTGCCCCATGCTTTATTCCATATGGTATTTAATATCCATTTATGAATTGTGAATATGTTTTTATCTTCAAATATCAATTTATGTATCACCTGTATTATATGTCATACGAAGGATTGTTCAGGAATTGTATGTATTTACACATTTTGTATAAAATTTGATGATCTGCACAGTGGTTATATATGTTTAATTTTGAATTTTCACAATGAGTTTCAGCCAGCCAATAGGGGTTAGATAGCTTCTGTAAATATACATACTTTTCTATATCATATAGCTTTGAGAAAGAGCTCCACCTGAAACACGTCACTGAGGTTCTATCCAGAGGTTTTCCCAGCATCACACTGATCATCTGAAGTCCTCTCATCCACTTCAGAACTGCATTTTGATCTAGCACACCCGGGACTGCTGACATTCAGTTGTATCGAGAGCCTTCAGATATTAGGTATAGAGACTGCTCTCCTCCCTATGATTCTCTTCTTTGACTCCCGGCGATTACGCTGGAGAGTTCTTTCAGGTGCATTAGCTTGAACTGCAGAGAAGGGAAAAGGGGACTTTTCACACGCAGCAAATTGTATTTTGAATCAGTTTACTGATTACATCCATTCCCTGTGCTGTTCTATTTATTGGCAAATTTACTGATTAAATCCATTCCCTGTGCTGTTCTATTTATTGGCAAATTTACTGATTAAATCCATTCCCTGTGCTGTTCTATTTATTGGCAAATTTACAAGTTAAATCCATTCCCTGTGCTGTTCTATTTATTGGCAAATTTACTGATTAAATCCATTCCCTGTGCTGTTCTATTTATTGGCCCCTTCGTTAGAGTGATTAGTTGCTGCTTTCTGGTGAGTACTCCATTAGGATCTTAAATCCCACTGTTCACTGTGCCCCTGATTGTGTCTCTCTGCTAAAAAGTAAGAGGCTTACTTTTTGCCCTAAATGGGTTGGAGGTCAAATCTGATTTTGAATTAGCAATATAGCACAGTCTTGATATGGGATACCGAAGTCTCATTAGTATATGTGCCTTACAGATCAGCATGATGTTTATCCTTACCTTCTCTTAGCATGTACAGTCTTCCATCTTTACGTCAATATAAACAAGCTACATAATTATCTTCCCCTTTTATATTTTACAGTTTGTACATCATTTATTTTTACAGTCTTCAGGGAAATTATAGCTTACATTTATAAAAATAAAAAGGTGGTCCTTGCAAATCTAAGGCCTGTTTGCCATTATTTAGTTTGCATTCATGTGTTATTCGTTAATAATGTCATATATCACTAAGTAATTATTATAAAGTTGCAAGTTACCTGGTTTGAGCCAAGAACAAGTTCAAAGTATAGTCTAGCCCAGACACCAATATGTTCAGGAAACAGAGCAAAGACAACGTAATGAATTCCAAACAAAGGGATGAGGAGCAGAGTGGACTTTGCTAGTCTCCTAATGAAAAAAATGAGTTATTAATAAAAAAATAAAAAGATACAAAATAATAGTACTTTAAGTTCAATTGATTCAATGCTAATTTCTGAAATAAGTCATGTTAATCAATTTGAGGAAAACACACCCTGAATTTAAGGAAGTTAAATTCTATGAATTTAAACTTTAATTATCAGATAAATAAGTTCCTAGAAGATAATTATAGGCTACTGACAGATGTACATGCACATTATGCTTTTCGAAACATACAGTGACAACCCAGCATGAGTTCCATTGTTTCTACTAATCATTGTAACTCCATCTATTCACACTTAGTAATTCAGTCATCTGTATATAATGTATATTATACATACATTTGCTCCTAGTTCAGAAACCTTATTGTTATTCTTCCTTAAGTATTATCCCTGAATTTTAGCAAAATAATATACAAAGCAAATAAGTAAGAAATAAGCTCACGACACAAAACCTTTTAAGTGAGCTTAAACTAGGCACAAACTTATTAACATAACTACAAAAATGCTGAGATGGCACAAAGCAACGTCAATAAGCAATAGCTCACACCAAAGTTCAGTGGACACCACATGACATCCCATAAATATCACAAAAACAAAAGCACTGTACAAATGGATGCATGAAATCCAATTTACCTCAACCACATCTGATGACTTTGTACCAGCCAAATGGATATGACCCTACAAGCAACTAACCAAACCCTAAAGCTACAATGAGCTCCTGCTATTCAACAATGGGTGTCTAAGCACCAAAGGTCAGATTTAATAAGCTGTGGGTTTGGAAAATCAGATGCTAGCTCTCACTTTCCTGTTACATACTAGAGAGCTTAGTAAATCTGGCCCCAAGACACCAGTCAACTAACTTCACATCCATTCAACTCACTGAGCCCAAAACCAGACCAGATCAAGACTCAACCAACATTCATACCGTACAATCCTAGAAAATCCAGTTATTACAACTAATGGGAATTCTGAAAGAGTATGACTTCCCAAAACCAGATCAAGACTCAACCAACATTCATACCGTACAATCCTAGAAAATCCAGTTATTACAACTAATGGGAATTCTGAAAGAGTATGACTTATACTTGAACCTAAATGGACAAAAAATATCAACAAAGATAAGACCATCCATACATCATCACTCATTACCAGCACAACCTAAGGGCTATCGTATCCCTTGTATTAACTACTGATGAGCGGAAGACCAATGAGAAGGAGGTTACAGTGGTTGAGACGTGATAGGACTAGAGAGTGGATGAGGGTTTTGGTAGCTTTATTGATGAGGAAGGGACAGATCTCCATGAGCACTCCATTAGGATCTTAAATCCCACTGTTCACTGTGCCCCTGATTGTGTCTCTCTGCTAAAAAATAAGAGGCTTACTTTTTGCCCTAAATGGGTTGGAGGTCAAATCTGATTTTGAATTAGCAATATTGCACAATCTTAATATGGGATACCGAAGTCTCATTAGTATATGTGCCTTACAGATCAGCATGATGCTTATCCTTACCTCCTCTTAGCATGTACAGTCTTCCCTCTTTACGTCAATATAAACAAGTTACATAATTATCTCCCCCTTTTATATTTTACAGTTTGTACATCATTTATTTTTACAGTCTTCAGGGGGTTTATAGCTTACATTTATAAAAATAAAAAGGTGGTCCTTGCAAATCTAAGGCCTGTTTGCCATTATTTAGTTTGCATTCATGTGTTATTCGTTAATAATGTCATATATCACTAAGTAATTATTATAAAGTCGCAAGTTACCTGGTTTGAGTCAAAAACAAGTTCAAAGTACAGTCTAGCCCAGACACCAATATGTTCAGGAAACAGAGCAAAGACAATGTAATGAATTCCAAACAAAGGGATGAGAAGCAGAATGGACTTTGCTAGTCTCCTAATGAAAAAAATTAGTTATTAATAAAAAATAAAAAAAAGATACAAAATAATAGTACTTTAAGTTCAATTGATTCAATGTTAATTTCTGAAATAAGTCATGTTAATCAATTTGAGGAAAACACACTCTGAATTTAAGGAAGTGAAATTCTATGAATTTAAACTTTAATTATCAGATACATAAGTTCCTAGAAGATAATTATAGGCTACTGACAGATGTATTTGCATCTAGGGTGTTTCTCAGCTATCAATTATATACAAGAGCAAGAGATTAGCACAATCATTTTTTATAGACTCCTCACTTTCCTCCTAGGATTTTTATGCATACTTTAAGGAGCGGATTCAGAATTAATAATGAAAAGGTACTAACTTATTCTGCGGTCATGCAAGACAACACACTCTGATCAATTCTCCATTATGCACACTAACCCATTCCAACAGGTGGCCATGATGACCCACCATGTGCATGAGGTCTTTGAATGGTGGGTGAGGAAAGCTATTTAAATAGTATATTATGGACTTGGCTAAGTCCTTATGGATGATCCTCCATTCCAAATGAGTGGCTTACATGCAGGGTTGTGTGCAGAAAAGTTAAGGTAGGGTTCTGGGCATTAAAACTACGTCTGTGCATGGGTTTTGTGTGTGCACTAGCCTTGCACCATGGAATCTAGGCTCATACTTAGGGTACATAAGCCTCTGCTATGGAGAATTACAAACTCTGGACCTTATTCATACTTAAGTACGGTCTTTTACGAAATGACCTACTGTGCATGCGCTGTAGTTCGTTTACGCAATCTACGTACCAGTTAGGTACGTAGATTTCCTCCGAGTAGTTTAGTTAGAAAGAGGCGACCTAATGCCGCCTTGGGAGTGATAAGGTAGAAGTGGGAGGGGGGAGGGATTTAGATTAGCCGAGGAGGGCAGGGGGGAGGTGGAAAGAGACATTCTCCGTGCGTAGTTTTCTTCTTAAGAAGGAAACTACGCACAGTAAGATAAAGTAGCCATATGCTACACTTAAGTGCCATAAGGTACCTAAAAACAGGGGGTGGGTTAGGGGCAGGCCGAGGGACATAAGCGCACCTAACTTACTCTTAAATATGACCATGGTCCTGTATGCGTATTTGGATCTGAATCCTGTCCTAGCTCTTTATTCATTCAATAATTATTTATGAATAGGAAGAAAGAAATAGTGAAATAAAATGTGCGCAGCACACTCTGAATGTGCTGGCAGAGGCTGGCATCTAAAAATAAGTACTCTCTCTGATTTAAAATGCAACACTAGCAGCTCTCAGCTGCTGCCAATATGTTTATAAACAGCAATCAGCACTCACAACATACAGCCTCTGATGGCTGCCACAGGTCCCCCTCTCCGCTAGGCCCCGAAACAGACCGCGGTAGTTACACCACTGGCCTAGGCATATTTAGATCAAGTACGATAGTAGGTTAATGAGCGACACAAAACTGTGAGCCAGCAGCCTTGCATGGTTCTATTTCACTATTCCCTTACATTTCACTTACATTTCAATATTCCCTTACACTGAAAACCTTTTATCAATGTTCATTTTTCAATATATTTTCTATAGTTAAAGATTACATTTTTTTATTAAAATCCTTGAAGGAAAAGGTTGAGAAAAGTACACACAATAAAGTGATTGAGCTAAGTTCTTCCTCTGTGTATTCTGTGTATCTGCCATGTTTGCACTTTTTCATAATATACTTAAATATGTAAAATAAAACTGAAACAAGACTTAATAATGTGTTTAATAGTGCTCATCTCCTCCTATTGGACTTTCTATCTGATGTAGGATTACTTTCATTCTAGAATGTAATCAGTTGCGATTATGGGAACATGCCATGCCATACTGGACTTGCATATGACTAAAGTTGTCCATACACTACAGCAATTATTGGTTCAGTCATCTAATTATCAGATCATTAAACCAAAAATCCCTCAAAGCAGTTAAAAAAAATGCTTGGGTATAATAATTCGATCTTTAAACATGCTTAAAAATGATACGACCAAAGCTACCACTATTATCAGACCTGTTTCTCTACCTCCTGGGCAAAGTGTCCCCATCTTTCAGACTCCATAATTATCGGTAAGTACAGGAGAAATAAAATTATGAACACTCTGCATTTTGCAAAAGATGCAGAGCTTTCATTACTGACCAGAGTTTCTCTTTTCTTGCAGCCAGCCAATCAGCCAGCTGCATGGATCTTCTGCTAAAAATAACAGGAGGCCCGTGTAGCCCATCAGTGATGAGAATGACAGACGGCCTGCAAGGGTGTCCTAATCTTATCAGGACTTCCCTCTTCAGGCAGGATTATCAGTGCCAGCAGGAGAGGTGAGTGGCACCAATATCGGGACTATCCCCTAGTGGAAAATTGCCTTGTTTATTGGGCCACCTCCTGTTAGGACCAATTATGTTCCTAATACATGGTCAGTTTGACTGTTCCCATGCACATTATGCTTTTCGAAACATACAGTAACAACCCAGCATGAGTTCCATTGTTTCTACTAATCATTGTAACTCCATCTATTCACACTTAGTAATTCAGTAATCTGTATATAATGTATATTATACATACATTTGCTCCTAGTTCAGAAACCTTATTGTTATTCTTCCTTAAGTATTATCTCTGAATTTTAGCGAAATAATATACAAAGCAAATAAGTAAGAAATAAGCTCACAACACAAAACCTTTTAAGTGAGCTTAAACAAGGCACAAGCATAACTCCAAAAATGCTGAGATGGCACAAAGCAACGTCAATAAGCAATAGCTCACACCAAAGTTCAGTGGACACCACATGACATCCCATAAATATCACAAAAACAAAAGCACTGTACAAATGGATGCATGAAATCCAATTTACCTCAACCACATCTGATGACTTTGTACCAGCCAAATGGATATGACCCTACAAGCAACTAACCAAACCCTAAAGCTACAATGAGCTCCTGCTATTCAACAATGGGTGTCTTAGCACCAAAGGCCAGATTTAATAAGCTGTGGGTTTGGAAAATCAGATGCTAGCTCTCACTTTCCTGTTACATACTAGAGAGCTTAGTAAATCTGGCCCCAAGACACCAGTCAACTAACTTCACATCCATTCAACTCACTGAGCCCAAAACCAGACCAGATCAAGACTCAACCAACATTCATACCGTACAATCCTAGAAAATCCAGTTATTACAACTAATGGGAATTCTGAAAGAGTATGACTTATACTTGAACCTAAATGGACAAAAAATATCAACAAAGATAAGATCCATACATCATCACTCATTACCAGCACAACCTAAGGGCTATCATATTGTGATAACTACTGAACCTTTAATTCTTCTAGCAAAATTATTTAAAAATATGCTCAAAAACTATATATAACACACAGAAGTATTCCTTAATTGAGGGAATGCTGTATTAAAAATGTGTTTGATCATCACAGCATGAATCATATGTAATACAATTACAATTGCATAATTTTTTTTATAATTGGCCTAACCCTTATAAATAGGAAGTATACCCATAAATATTTAAAATATATAAAAAAATTTATTTTAAATATATTTTAAAATTTTAATGAGCAATGTTTTATCATCTTTTTCATTTTTTTTTATTTTTTTTAGTTGGCTTAAATTATAAGGCTACATTTTTAAGTCAAATTTAATTCATCTCTTTAATCTCTTTATAGTACAATTCAATACATATGTTGGATTGAAGAGTACCATATGAGGCCACAATGGGACATTCAGTTGTGCTACGTGCTCTATTTATTGCAGTGTAAACATTCAATTTTTGGTTTCTTGGCATATTATGCAGGACAGGGTTCTGCAGGGTTAACAAACAATAAAGGTTACCTTAAAAAAATGTTTTTAAAAATATAAGTATGAACTTTACTCACAGGTACTGCTGTTTGTAGTTTTTACTGATATCTGGACATCGGATTTTCTGCATAAGAATTCTGATCACATTTAAAAATATGACGAAATTCAGCTGACATTAAAGATAAGAGAAACATGCATAAATTATATAGAGCCACATCATTCTACATACTGCTAGTGAAGTGCAGATTAGTAAATATAACAATCTCTTATTCCAAAGTATTATTCATAGTGCTTTCATAGTACTGCTCTATTTCTAATAATTAAATAAGATAATTATTAAGTTCTATTCAGTTAGTGTTAACTTACAACCTGAGTCCACTTACAGAGAGCAGCCTTTGACTTTCCTTTATTTACAGTACCCTCCTGTTGAAAGATTTTGTATTTGATTCAGAAATGAGGTTATGCTAGTTGGTGGATACAATTTGCAAATGATAGCAGTACATGTGCTTATAAAATAAAGGTTCACATTATTTCACAATTAGGAGCTGATTCAGAGTTGCATGTGTGCGCGAGATGGAGGCGCGCAAACTAATTTGAATACAGCCTATTCAAGGTTGCGAATTTTCGCATCAAAAATGCATGTGTGAATCACAAGCACCCTGTTTCGACAATGCATTGACGAAAACCGAACCATGATTCCTTCTAATTTATCAATTGAGTGGAATGTGCGCACGCAAGTCGTAAGGACACATTTTGCCGTGCGCATACATTTAATTCAAAAAAAGGTGAATGCAGAAATGCACAATGATGTTTTTTGTTTCATTTAAAAAGAAAATCTTTTGCAAAAAATTAATGTGTATTGAAAATGTAAAAATTTTTTTAATATTTAACTATTAATTAACTATTTAATAGTTGTATGTTTTATGTAAATGTTAGAAACACTAACTAATTTGTAATATTGTATTTTACTTTAGAGTATCCAACAACATCCAAAAGAAATCTGACAATTTTTATGATTAGGAAAAATCACATTTATTTTTAACATACCAAAAAAATAATTATAAATGTTATAAAAATGCCACGCGCATGAAACAAACTAAAAAATCTCACAGTTACAAATATTCCTGCAGATATCCGCTACTTTGTTTGTTTGTGTCTATATTAAATAGTGTTTTAGCAGCTGAATTGATTTCTTGTAAACGAGTCACATGTCTGCCTTGAGGCATTTTCCAATTAAAAAACTGTTTTAAATATGCTTCCACCATAGTCAGGGCTGGTGCAAAGAAAAGTAGTAAGCGTGTGCATACTGTCAATACGGAGAATCAGCTAGTAAATGCCCCAAAAATACAGTAACATGTTCAAACACGTCCTTTTTTGCATACAAATAAACACAAATTCATAAGCTGGTGGAGATCGAAAAATGGCATCGCATGCATCTGCTTTAGGACTGACAATACGCTTCTTGTGCATCCGCTACGCATCCATCTAAATTTTGCACGGATACGCAACTCTGAATCCTTCCCTTAGACTTCTAGGGCTAATGTAGAGTGCTCATACAATAACATGCATTTGAACATATGCCATCTTTATTCAGGGGGCAGTACAAGGTGTTCCGTTGTGGGTTAGGGAGATAAGCACACAATTTACATGTGCTGTTTAGCTGAAAATAATTTCATTGCAAAGCTTCTAAGAGAATCCACTTGCAGCTACTCCATATTTGTGCAAGTACAGTTGTGCAAAAATAAAAATTTCCCAAATTTTACCATATAAGGTGGGACCATCTACTAGGGAAAGTTAAATGGGGCTTCAGAAATCATTAAAACTATGTTTACTTACAATTTAGCAGCAACTGGCTTCCTGCAGAGATCAGACAATGGAGCTGACATCACCCATTCAATGTCCTACAAAGAGAATGTATGACGCATCCTGTGAATTGAATGGGTGATGTCAGTTCCACTGTCTGATCTCTACAGGAAGCCAGCAACTCCTAAATGGTAAATAAAAAAAAGTTTTTATAATTTACTAATGTGCTGCAATCTAGCTTTGCCAGCATGTCACAAAATAAGCATCTTACATGGGAAAGCGGTATCCATGCCAGATCCTTGCTGGAAGCCTTAAACTCACACATGCATAGTACCAAAATGTGGCTGTTTACCACTCTCATAGTCTCATTTTGAAATTCCAGATGTAGCTAAGAATTTCACAAGTAGACTGTTTAGATTAATAAGCATAGGATAAGCTAAACTTACAAATATTGCAACCAGGATTGGGGTCTTGATTATCCACCAATAAATGCTTTCATAATCATCCCAACATCTAAATGAAAGCAATAATAATGTAATAAATTAGCAGCATTAAATCAGAGACAGAATTAAAGTAAAAGAAACTTAGATGACAATATAAATGAACCCAAAAAAAGATATGGGGTTTAAAGTATTATGTTTAATATTAAAATGAAAACAAATGAATGATGTAAACAGTTTGTTCAGGTACAATTACATGTATTAAAGCTGGTAATATATTTTATAGTATCTTCTAGTAGTTTTAATACATTATTTAATTTTTACGCACTAATATATCATTAAATAAATATTTATTATATTAAAATGCAAACCTTATATCATTATCATTACAAAAAAGTGTCTATTACAACAATTGACAGAAGATGGCGCCAAAGATTTCCTAAAATTTCAGAAATTACTGATCTACAAGTTGTCATTGTATACCAGCAGCTCTTCCCCTCAGTTTCATGTCATTTTTCGGATTGCATTTTATTTGTTTAGCAGTTCTGTGTATGTACATACATCCAAGCTATCTGATCGGAATGCAATCTGCCTTAATCCAGACTTACAAAATACTGTCAACAACTTCCAATGGGGGTAAGGGTTGCACTCACCAGTGTGTGTGACTTGCTATAACAATGAACTGTGTGTGACGTGCTGACACACTGTGTCTGATAAAGACTTCTGATTCGCTGCCATGTCCTAGGATTTTCTGGACCCCACGCAACAGATAATCGCAGATTTGATCACATTTAAATCAGATCTGTAGATCTGGTTCTATATTTTTCTTTACTACAAACGTCCTTGTCCAAAGGATACAGGATACAATCAGGGACCAGTAGCAGCAGGGTCAGTGCTAGGGTATTCAGCGCCCCCCTGCAAACTTAAACTTAACATTATAGGTAATAGATTATAGTACCCATGTAAGTGTCATAAAACACAACCTTATATAAATTTACAATACAAACAGCACGCTAGTCTCCGCTATATAATTCCCACTTCATCCTAAAAACTGCCACACAAAACAGACTTCAGCATTCCTGGAACTGAAAAATATGAAAAAATATTAAAACCGCAGGAGAAAACGATTGCTGGAGGGACAGGGGTTCAGGTGATTGCAGCTTCTGCCCCTGAGCCCATCTCCATACAGAGACATGTCAGACTGTCAGAGCTTGCAGAACAGCATCTCATCATGGTATTAAAAGCTAAGTTCTTTTTTCATTACTTTATGATTGCATGCTTGCTGTCCCGCTCCAGAAATAGTTTTCTCCTGCGCTTTTAATAATTTTGAATATTTTTCATTTTATATGTTTTTAATGAATTCTTTATCCTTGGGACAGTTGCTTACCCAAATATTTATTTGTGTCCTTATTATATGCATGCCAAATTTTTTCTTTTCTGTCTTGTACAAATATTTCTCTATTTCATCACAGGGACGCTGTTATGTACCCACACTCTTGAACAGTGTGTATAGTTGTAAAAATGAGAGGATACCACTTTAAGGGCCTCATTCACTAAGCTCGAGTTGGGCTAAATGCCCTTAAATCGTGTGATTTTTAACTTAAAAATCGCCAAAGTGTATTCACTAAGCTAAAAATCACACGATTTTCCCTTTTTTTTTATCGCGGGTCCGCAATTCGCGGTCCCTATTTTTTTGAATTACAAACATAGGAAGTTTGTAATTCACTAAAGACGATTTCACCGGGATCGCGGTGAAATCGCCTTTAAATCACAAAACATACATTCGCCTCTATAGAGTATACATAAAGTGTTACATGTGTATAAAATGAAAAAAAATATTTTTAAACTCACCATTAGATGTTTGCATCTTGGGAGCCTTCTAATTTTCTTTAAATGCAGAATTCTGTTCTTTTCTTCACGCATCAAAAATCTTCTTGGCTGGAGATGCCGAAGAAACCTTCTTTTCTTGATCCCGGC
Organism: Limnodynastes dumerilii; assembly: GCA_011038615.1. Classification (NCBI taxonomy): domain Eukaryota; kingdom Metazoa; phylum Chordata; class Amphibia; order Anura; family Limnodynastidae; genus Limnodynastes; species Limnodynastes dumerilii. The sequence goes on from WWET01006465.1 coordinate 39,550, forward strand.
GTCTTCAATATAACTTCCCGGCAGTAGGGGGCGCTGATAAACTTCAGAAGGTGACGTCAGGAACAGTAGAGCTGTACAGTACAGTACAGTACAGCTCTATTGTTCCTGACATCACCTTCAGAAGATAATCAGCCCCCTACTGCCGGGAAGTTATATTGAAGACGCCGGGATCAAGAAAAGAAGGTTTCTTCGGCATCTCCAGCCAAGAAGATTTTTGATGCGTGAAGAAAAGAACAGAATTCTGCATTTAAAGAAAATTAGAAGGCTCCCAAGATGCAAACATCTAATGGTGAGTTTAAAAATATTTATTTTTAATTTTATACACATGTAACACTTTATGTATACCACTTACTTTAGGAGAGATGACCACCTAAGGTAAGTGCATACACGTAGGGGGTAATGTTAGTTAGGTTTACATATTTGTACACATTGTAGGGGTTAATGTCTGTGTAGTGTTTTTTTTTTTTGGGGACACACACTGTAAACGGAGTGCTGCATGGCTACAAATGTAGCCATACTGTAAACACAGAATTACAAGGATCACCTTTGCTAATCCTTGTAATTCAATGACTACAGCATGGCTACACATTGCAGCCATGCAGCACTTTGGATTTTTTTTGCTGCGATTATTTAAAGGGCTAATCGCTGTGATTTTTTTATGAAAATCACCGCGATTAAGCCCTAAAATCATCGCCACACATCGCCTGTGTTTGAAAAAAATCGCGTTTTAGTGAATTTGGAACCAAAAAAAAAAACGCGGGAAAATCGCGGCGATGGGCCGCGATGCACCGCAATTCAAAATCGCATTAAAAAAATCGTGTTTAGTGAATGAGGCCCTAAAAGCGCTAACAACAGCACTGCTGCAGCCTCCAAATAATCAAAGGGTCTCAGTCCTCAGAAATACAAGTACCAGAAAAATTAAATAAATATATTTGGAGAAAACGCTGTGTCCCGCTTGCTGAGACGCCAGGCAGAGACTTCTCCCCTCAGCATTGCAGTGCTGTATTCCTGAACACCTCCATTTGGTTCCCCGCCGTATTGGACATACCGGCGGGGCCTCTCTCGGACTACATCCCACTGCTGGGGTACGGTCATTTGGTGTGTGGTCCTCCTTTGTATTTCAGATGTTTGTTATGTGATTTTATGGATTATATTGTTTAATTTGTATGTATTTATATATTCCAGTAAATATATTCTTTACTATTCAGTTATCATTTCGTTTATTAAGATTATTACCTATGTTTTTTATGTCAAATCAAGTGGATCATATTTAGAATTGGCTGTTTCAGATAATTAATAATTTCCTTTTGTTTCATGGCTAATGCTTACATGAGGGCTCATTTACATAAAGACCACAATTAAGGATCTAAGAAGGACTACAGTGTATATAGTGTATGATACCACAAAATGGACACCGGACTTTTCTATGGATAGCAAGCTGCATTTATTTGAGATGACTTCAATGCCTAACTACCAATGATATATTGATATTCAGACACCTGAATTAGCAAGCTATGGTTAGCGTGTATACCACCATCCTGGTGGTGAATTTGTGTATATCTAATATACGGTTGTATCCTTGTGATTTATTTATGCCCAGTGATATATTCATTCTGCCCGAGACATGCTGTCTGACCTGTTGATTGACTTAATCTAGGGATATTAACTGTTTCTCTCTGGAGTATTTATATTCAGTTTGATTGTCCACGTTTTCTCCAAGTGTTGCAATAGGATTACACAGTGCACCTCAGTTAAAGGAGTCGTTATTCCTTTCTCTCCCTTGTACTCCCATCTTTGTATATATCTTTACTCCGGAGGTTACACCCCTGTGATAGAGGGTGGTGTAACGACAGAACAACAATCATTTTTTCTGATATTTCCTTCTGGTTTGTGCGGTTTGCTTTCCCTTCTGCACAAATACCCATTATTATAGGGTTTAGAATATGAGATGAAAAAGCCTCAATATCTCCATTATATTTTAAACGTACTAGCTTATGTAAAAATTATACCATTTCTTTTAAATTTGTAATAAGGGACTGTTATGATTTTGTTACATCAAGACACTAGAAATGGATGAAAAATGGATGAAAAAGTTATTACATTTCCTCCTATAAAAATTGGATAATAAGTGCTTTGATGAGCTTTTCATTTCTTCTTTTAGTGGTGTGTGGTCAACAATTTGGACCGTATTCACACCTAAGAGCAAGACAAGACAGAAAGGCACCTAACTCACTCGTGCAGCCCCTAACCAACCCCCCGTTTTTAGGTACCTTATGGCACTTAAGAGAGCCATAGGGCTACCTTATCTAACCGTGCGTAGTTTCCTTCTTAAGAAGAAAACTCTGCACAGACAATGCCTCTCCCAACTCCCCCCACCC
>WWET01006465.1:47918-59588 GCA_011038615.1 Limnodynastes dumerilii
AACCCTCCCCTTCCAAGCAGTATTCCACATCATGTGCCACCAGCTCCATCCCCCAGTACCCCTTGCCTGACGTGCACGTTTTATGGTCCTCTAATGTGTAAGCTGCCCTGTGTGTGGTAAAGTAAGTGAGCTGACTTCTACTCACATAGCCCCTTTTACAGACATACAGTATACATTGATCCATGCCGGAACTAAATAGTAATAATTTGAAATTTTTTTTTTACATTAATTATTTGCATTTGCATTTATTGATGTCTTTGCACATATTTTGAAGTTTTGATACAAATCTTAATATCTATAACTACTACAACCATTTTACTGTTGGGATCAATATCATTTGAGCATCAAATTGAACATTCTTTTAACCACAATAGCCTTCTAGTGTCATAAAGAGCAAAATACATATTTGTAACCACAATACAAAGAAAGCAGAGGCTTAAAGTTAATACTTACCATGCCGCTGCCAATCAAGTCTGCATACGAACATGTCCACATCACAGCTGCCGGTTGGAAGCCCATCGATATCCCGAAGTGATGGCCAAACGGCATCAGCAATCATGGCAGCCCAAGAAAACAGCTGCTACACAAGAGCTATGTTGTCAGTGTCCATAGAAATCATCACCTAGGCCATGTGTTGTCTCTGGGTTTCTAAGGACCCCCTCATGTCTCCCCAACTTCCGATAATCCCCATCATGTCTCCCTAGTTTCCAATAATCCCCCTCATGTCTTACCGGCTTCCAATCCCCCTCATGTCTCCCCAGTTTCCAATAATCCCCCTTATGTCTCACCAGTTTCCAATAAGCCCCCTCATGTCTCTCCATCTTCCAATAAACCCCCTCATGTCTCCCCAGTTTCCAATAATCCCCCTCATGTATCTCCAGCTTCCGATAATCCCCCTCATGTATCTTTATTTAGTCCTTAGGACTGAAACTATGATGGGGCTGCACTTAGTGCGCTCCCTTAATATAGTTGAGTCCTTAGTACAGCCCCCAATAGAAAGTCACTTACCCTCTCCTCCGCAGCGCGCTCTCTGTATTGTCAGGTGGTGCTTGCAGTGAATACAGATGCCGACGTGACCCCAAGGTCGCGTCGGCGTCTGTATTCACCGCACGCACCCCCGCTGTGATGTCTGCTACCCGCTGTGACTCCTGGAAAAGGAGTCCAACGGGGGGAAAAAAAAGCAGTGGAGTTTTGTAGGACTCTAAGGCCTAAGGCTCTGATTGCGCCCACATCAGCTGGGCGCCATCGGAACCTGGGGCACGAGCCCTGCAAAACCCACGCTAATTACGCCTCTGGGGGTGGGTTAGGGTTAGGGTAAGAATTAGGAGACGGAATAGTTACCATTCGCCAATGCGTCTTTGTCCTGGGAATCATCAAATGCTTCTCCTCAGTGAGGCAGAAGCAATCGATTTTCCAGGCACTTCTCTCCGTAGAGTGGTAAAAAACGTCCCTTTTATAAAAGGGCCATTTGAGGAAGCAACCCACACCTGATAGACAGACAGACAGACAGACAGAGGTAGTAGCGGTTGAAAAAATGCTATTTACGAATTAGAGACAGCTGAAAGCTACTATCTTTATTTAAAAAATAGCTCCATTTTGATTTTTTAATGAATGGATAAGTATGATGATCTGCATAATTACCCATTTATTCCTTCGGAAACACCGCCGCAAACAGACCCGTCACACCAACCAGACAGATGAATAAGAATCTATGGGAAGTTTAAGGGTTAGGCTGCGGGGCCAGATTTACTAAGCTGCAGGAAAGGAAAAGCGGAGATGTTGTCCATAGCAATCAATCAGATTCTAGCTCTTACTTTTCTATTACATACTAGAATCTACACTTTTCCTTTCCCACAGCTTAGTTAAAAAAAACAAAGGTCATCGTTTTAATTTTTGTAGCCATACAAGTGGGTTCTTTTATCACACCCACAAAAATTCTATCCATAAGAGAAAAATATAAGAGAAAAATAAAAAACGTTTAAGGCAATTTATAATAGCTAGGTAGTGATGCATACAGATGGCGTAAATCAATACTACAGAATTGCCTGCTTCTGTCTTATTATGTGCAGGAGGAACACACATTCCCAGGAGGATGAGTGAGACATCAATTCCACTTCTATGATTTTCGCGAGATGCAGCCTACGGTCCGATAATAGTATTTTAGAAATACATACAGCCGAAAGCTCATTTTCAGCTGCCTCTATTTAGAAAATACTACTATTTTTATAAACGAATTGCCTACTTACCCATTTATTTATCAGAAATCGCTGCCGCCACCGCACACCAGACTGGAGGTGACTCTTGGGGTTAGGCTGTGGGGAGGGGAGGTTAGGGTCAGGCTGCGGAGAGATGAGGGTTATGGTAATGTAAGGGGACAGTTAGGGTAAGGATTAGGAAAAGGGTTGGGGTTAGATTCATACTTACCATTCGCCACTGCCTGTCCCTTTCAAAAAACGGCCGTTCAAACCAGAGACCCACACCTGGTTTTCGCTAATTATATTGCTAAATATAGTAATGTAGATCATTTCAAAATGTGCAAAGACTGAAATAAAACTTTTCTTTACACATAACAATCACAGGGAAGTTAAAGGGAAATATATGGATAAGAAACAGAAGTATGGACTGGATCCGGACTCGCCACTTACGCATATATTTATGCCAATGGCGAGTGCACATGTGTTCCCAAAAGGCTTCCAGCAATGATATAGATCCCAGGATCTAGATCCTTCCATGCCAGGAGCCTAGACAGCGTATAGGGAAAGCTGCCATGTGTACAATTCCATTGTACAGTAAGGGCTTAGCTAATCCTCATTTACACACTGGCATAGGATAGGGTCCTGCTGTGTGAAGTCCCATACATTTGAGAAGTGTGGTTTACCCACGCACGTGTAGAACTGGGAATCACATAGAAACTTTGTTGCCACTGAAATAAACCCAGAAATAATAAACAATCATAAACAATAAACAATAATATCAGTTTTACATGGTTACAATCTGCTTCAATGTGGAAAATAAAATGAGGACAGCTCACAAAAAAAACAAAATATTTTTAAAAAAAGAATCCACTCATTGAGGCTGGTTTAAGGAAAACAATAAACTGCAAATATGTAGTAACCCATAGCAAACAGCGCTCCCTAACAGGCACATCATATACTAAATGACTTATAGCCATTCCCCAGTTGACTAGTATTAGGGTTACTGAGCACACAGCACCGGATTCAGACTTCTGATGCCATGATTCCCTCTGGAAGACCATCGCTCTTACTGAAATACAATCCATGGACCAGACATTTGCATGCAGGGATATATTTTTGAATTGCTTACTGCACACAGATACTGACCAGCTTTATTATCACACTGTTATTTAGACTTGGGCTGGGAAATGCCACTTCTCATCTCTAATACTGTTTGTAACCGATGAAATATGAAATCAGGATGGTTTTGCCCAGGAATAACTTTTCTCTCTTACTTTCAATCTCTGAATCCGGTCCCATATCCCTACCTAACACAAGTCTGGATAGTACAGGAGGGCGCTTAGCATAGCCTCACTACTCCTCCCCTCCCAGATAGCAGAAGCACATTCGGCTTCTTGTCCCACCATTGGAAAAAAATGGCATTTTGCAATTCTACTGAACGGGAAAAGCCCACTTTCTGTAAGCCTGGATCCAGTCCACATTTAGTAAATATCATCCTGCATTGCAGGAACTTCAAAGGGAATTAGTAATGAAGCTTACCCCAGCCAATGACAATATACCACCAAAAATATCTTCTTTGAGAGGTAAAGGTGAGGGTGAGCAGTGTGTGCAGATACATCCCTTCCACCAGCAGCCAAGAGAAATTAGCAAGGACAGAGTACTGGAAGAAAGACATGGCAGCCTTGCAGGTTGTCTGCAAAAGGAATAGGCTTGTAGGTCATACGAGTATAAATAATTCAATTTAGAACCACTCAAGCGCTGCAGACACTACAGTTACCGTGGACATGGTGCAATGATCAACATCCTCATCAGCAAAAAGAATGGCGTCTTTCACAAACACGGCGGCACCTCGAATGATGAAAGATACAAATAAGTTCATGTGGATGAAGTTTCTGGGACAGTGAAGATTCCTGTTTATAATCACAAAAAAAAGTGAAATACATTTCTTTAGAATGTCTGCAGGATATTTAGCTGATAATATAATGATGATTCCTGATATTGCACTTTAACTTACGTTATTTCATCTTATATTCTGAAACTCAAACATACTGTACATTAAAATATCACACGCACTCTATATGATAAACATCAAATGGAGTCATTTCCAGGCATTACATTATCTGCTATTGCACAGCAGCGACAAATAACCTTTGTGAAATTTCCCGGGAAGAGATCTTGTTATATGTTATGTGGAAGGTAAACACATTGGACAGTCCTACCATAAGACAGTATTTGAATATAATCATGATCCTATGATAACGGTTTGTCTCAGTAATACTCAGATATAGGCTAAGATTGATGTAGCAGGTAGTAAGGACTGAATAAAATGAAGTGAAGATAGATAACTAAACTGAAGAATGTAACAAAAGTCTAACAGGTGAGGGCACTGTGCAAACATTTTGCATTACAGAAAATCTGGTCATAGCAGAAGAATCACGATAAGATCAGGAATAATGCAAAACAACATAGGCCTCGATTTGCAGAATGCAACGTTACTACCCTGACAGAGGATGTAAATATAATCCAGTGACAGTAGAACTGTCATTAGCAACGGGATGTCCTGAAAGAAGGACATGATTCAGTGATTGTACAAGGTTTTTTTTATTTTATGCCAAGGGATTAATAGCTTGAAAGACTGAATCCATGGTAGATCCCTTCCAAGGCTGGTAGTGGGCTGGCCCTTCATTTTTTTTTTGTTTTTTTTTTTATTGGAGCACAAAACTTATTACAGGTGATAAACAAAAAAAAAGAGAAAAAAACATCTTGTATGTATATGTATATTACATTTTGGATAGGAAGATCATCCAATAACACCCTGGTCTCATACCAGGCAGTGGCGCGGAAACACACGTGCAATTGCATTTGTATCTAATTATTTAACGTAGCAATATATTTCTCCCACGTTATAAAAAACTTCTTTACAATCTACGTTGCAAAAAGTAACGTTAATGTCGTAACAAAATTACTGCGCATGCGCAGTAGTTCATATCGGTAAACTCCGGCTGCATATGCAATGCGGCCGGAGGTCTGAATACGGCCCCATGTGACCAACTCTCCCCTATCCCCTGGGGGGAGGAGTCAGCGTTTCCTGTCTCTGCGGTACTGCTGCTTCTGAGAGAAACTCCTTTCAGGTACAAGTGTATGTATTACAGGGTGCAGTGTGTGTGTCTGTGTATTACAGGGTGCATTGTGTGTCTGTGTGTATCATAGGGTGCTGTGTGTGTGTCAGTATGTATTATAGTGTGCAGTGTGTGTGTGTGTGTATTAAAGAGTGCAGTGTGTGTACCTGTGTGTATTATAGGGTGCTGTGTGTGTGTGATACAGAGGATGTATTATGGAGGGGGTGGGGCACTACTACCTTACATTGCCAGGGGCATCTGAACCCCTAGATACACCCCTGTGAGTTGCCTCTTATAATTTAGTGAATATATTTCACTCTTTGATACCAATAAACCAATTTGTTTTGAAATACTGCAACAATATCTGTAACAGTTTTTCTCCATTCCTCTGATTTGAACTCAGCCAGTCTGATAAGAAGGAAAAAACTCACAGCTGATTGACTTCATCTCTTCAGTATCAACCAATTCCAGCACTCTGAAAATATTAGGATTTATAACCCTCTATCAGTCTGTGGTGTTTATTTTAAACTATTTCTTCACAACTCAGACACCTTGTCTGGCTGTTGTCGCAGATTGTTATTAGTGGCAATGGTCAGAGGAGGTGTCCGTGGCTTGTGTGCAGGATGGGAGGTTCAAAAGCAGGGAAGTACCACCAGGGAGAGTCCTATGGTTGTTGACTGCAGTCCCTGGTACCTGGGTGTCTGTGGTACCCAGGCCACATGCCCACTTATGTCACCCTAGATATGCCACTGAGAGCAGGACACGACACCAGACAGATCAAAGGGAGCAAAACAGCAGGATACAGAATAGAGAAGAGACACAAAAAGAGTGGGGGGACAATGGAGGAGAGACACAGACAAAGCCGGTAAAAACACAGCACAAGCAGAGCTAAGGAGAGACACAGGAGCAGAAACACAGTCAGTAGCAGGGATAAGGCAAGTATAGGGCAGGAAGAGATACACAGCTTGAAGCTAGACAGAGACAGGAGAGATAGGGACTCAAGTAGCAGTGGGCACAACAGCAGGATGGAGGAGACACACAAGTGGAGAGACAGGGGGACAAGCAGCAGCTGGGATATGGAACAGGAGTTAGAACAAATTGGCAGTATAATTAATTGTTGAAACTTGGTTTACCATTCAGAACATATGTCAAACTGGTAAACATTAAAAATGTATTTATTTAATTTTCCACATGTAAGTGGAGCATTATTTTATATAAAGACGAGGGGCTAGATTTACTAAAGTCGAAATTGTCAAAATTGCCATTGTTTGCTATTTCTAAGTGGCGATTTTGAAATCTCTGAATTACTAAAGGCGATTTTCCTATTAAATCGCCAGAGATGGCGTTTTTTTTTTACAAAATCGCCCTTGTTGAGCTTTCTGTGGCAATTTTTCCCATTTATGAGATCTAAATCTCAGATTTAGTAAGGTGCGAGTTGTAAACTCGCAATAGAATGGGAGCAAAAATTGCCACAGATAATAGAGGTGGGGGTGATTGTCGATTTCCTTGAAATCTGCACTCACCTTCAGGAAAAAACCCACCTATCTAGAAAAAATATATATTTTTAATACTTAACATGGCTGTCGCGGCTACCAGTTAACCCTTAGCATGCTGTGCCATCAAGTACTTTAAGGCAAAGCATGCCCTTGTATTCTAGGGCATGCTGTGCCTTATAGTACCCTAAGTGGCAGCATGCAAAGGGTTAACAGCATGCTGCTGCAACCACATTGTGCACCGCTAACACTATACTACATACATTGCCCATCTGAATCAATAAAAACTGAACTGTCCCCTCCTTATTGATTAAACACTGCCCCTCCGTACTGTCCCTCCTAACACACTAAACACTGTCCCTATGGGCCTGATCCTGAACTACGCCGATGCGCTGTGCTTACTAAAGCACAGCGTATCGGCGTTCACTTACCCCGACACTCCCCCTGTGCGGGCGTATTGCCCCTTCCTTACGCCAGCTGAAGGCTACCCTAACTTCAGCCGGCATAAGGAAGGGGCCATACGCTCGCACAGGAGCGTATGGCCGCCTAGCCCGCCCATCCACCCTCATTAAACTACCTTCCCCCGCCCACCTACACTAACCTGAATGTAGGGACGCTGGGGGACGTCCCCTCCAGCGTCCCTACGGCGCTGCTACGGACGCCCGATCTACAATCGGGCATTTCCGTAGCAACGCCTGGCAACATCTGCCCGGCGCATGCGCAGATCGGCTGAAAAGTAGTTCAGGATCAGGCCCTATATACCTAATACACACTGCCACTCCTTACTGTCCCTATATACCTAATACACACTGCCCCTCCATACTGTCCCTATATACCTAATAGACACTATCCCTCCGTACACACAAAACAATGTCGATTACAATACAAATATGTGAATACAGTAAAAATGTTTACAATATATGCCAATACACGAATGACAGGCCTCATTATTTATACCCTTGCGGTCCTGGGAGTTGCCACCTGAGGGTATAAATATAAGCCTTGTAATGAGGCCCGTCATTCGCCGGAGGACACTGAGGAGCGAGGACCTGGCCGGAGGAGAAGCAAGAAGAAGACAATCCAGGCTGACTACAAGCAAGACTGCAGAACAGTGAGTAGTAAAATATTGTTACATTTTGTAAAGATGTTTAGAAAATTGTCACTTAGGAATGTGTTATTTATTGTACTTGTGCCACATGTACAGTTAGGTAGGAGCAGCACATAGGGGGACACTTAAACATACTTGTAGTGCACAGGGGGACATATTAGGTTGACAAAAACCACAAGGGGACATTTTAAACAAAAATTAAAGATGTATTGACATTCATTGTAAGCATTTTTACTGTACTCACATATTTGTATTGTAATCGGCATTGTTTTGTGTGTACGGAAGGACAATATGTATTATGTATATAGGGACAGTGTGTATTAGGTATATAGGGACATTATGGAGGGTGCATGCCATTAACCCTTTGCATGCTGCCACTTAGGGTACTATAAGGCACAGCATGACCTGAAATACAAGGGCATGCTGTGTCTTAAAGTACTAAATGGCACAGCATGCTAAGGGTTAATCGGTAGCCGCAGCAGCCTTTTTTTTTTTCTACATTGATTCATTTGCCGCGATTACAAGCTTAATCGCGCCGAGTAAACCCTTTAAAAATTGCCAGACATCGATGTAGTTAGAAATCACTAGACATAATTTGGCCTTAGTAAATTCAGCGATTTTAAATGAAAAAACTATGCCGATGTCCAGCGATTTAAAATCCCCTTTAGTAAATCTAACCCGAGAGCTTATATGGACTTAGGGCCTGATCCAGACCTACGAATGAGCGCCGAGCGTATTATCGCTCAGCGTAAAAACGTTGCACTCCCCCGACACTCCCCTTACTTTCATTTCCTTACGGCGGCCGAACCCTACCTATTTTTTCCCAGCGTCAGTACGAAATTTCGTAGTGACGCGCTGTTTGTAACTGGCTAAGCACGCCCATACTATACAATTTAAATGCCTACCCCCGCCTATATTCCTTAACTCCAGCGTCCATACGAACTTCGTACTTTATACACGCCCCTTCGTCAGTAAAACTGCGAAGTATACAGACGCCCGATTCTCAGCTACGAAAAACAGACGAATTTACGCTTAAGTACAGCGTTAGCTCGCAAGCAAGCGCTGTTCTGGATCAGGCCCTTAGAAACTATTATTTGGAAAAGCTTTGATTAGTGAACATAATAAGAGAATTGTAAAGATAAACTGAATGCCGCTATTTTTGGGACACCTGGATGATAAATTGGATCATATGTGATATAAAATTTTACAGACTAATTAATTCTAGCTACCTAATGTGGCAGGTGATACTGCTAACACCAATTCAGCAACCATACTGTACAATTTAAATGCCCCCCTTGTCCCACAATGCATATATTCGTAGGGATGTCACGTCCTATCTTACAGAGTTCTGTTACGATACGTAACATCTGCCATACGCAGTGCATTCCCACAGCCAGATTTATGCATTCCACGTGCGTAAATTGTCTGTCATTATTAAGGACCGTATTCAGAATTAAGAGTGATTTCCGTGCCTTCGTAATAGATCCGTACGTTCATACAAAATAAGTACGTTTTGAAAAATGAATACATTTCGGAACACTTCCGTGTTGTGAAAGCAGCCTTATCATTAGTGTGCGTATATGTGACGGAAGTTAAACGTTCGCATATATAACCGCACGTTTTCTGCATTACCACGCCTATTTTTTGCTATTTACATTCCGATTGACGCCTACTAATTAATAATCCGTCCGATCTTTTATGTTCGTACGGATTTTTTGACGTGCGGAAATTACTTACGCATCTTTCCAATTACGCTTCGTATCTCCATGGTCTGCACATGCGCCCTGAATAGAAATCCCTCCACTTACGCATTTTGCGTGTGTAAGTTACCAGACGTTCTTAATTCTGAATCTGGTCCAAAGTCTGGATCAGGCCCTTTGTGTTCACTTTGTCACTGATTTAAAAAAAAATTGTTTTTCATCAAATTTAAATAACATATTTTATTTGATGGATTTGGGGTTACTCTATGAAGGGTTGTGCACAATTACACGTTCTTGCTTTTACTCTTTGGGTTTGGATGTCAGATTATAAGATTGCAGCAGTACCAAAAGCACTATTGATACTAATACTTCAAAAATTATATTTGTCTTAGTGCTTATCCTCTTTACCATTCCACTTACTGGTGCAGATTGGAATTTCTTTGCCTCCTTAAACATATCCTGATAAGCCTTGTGAGTGTTTAATAAAATGGGCATTTAAGTCAATCTAGCCCTTGATTAATGGCGAGGGAGCAAAGAAGCACTGTTATCTATGTGAAGCTCACTGCTCTTATCTGCCATTACACTTCTGAAAGGAGATGCTGCAATTTGACATTAATTGCACTACAAACAGGTACTGAGTCATAGTCAGCATGTCATAAATTGCAGCACATTACTATTTTTCTTACTGGTCTGGATCCAGAATTTAGTACCGTAAATCAGAGGACTTAAAGTCTGTTGGGTAAGTCCTCTGACAAGTAACATCGGCGGAAACGCTCTCCAGATCTTACGCTAACATAACTTCTAACATACAGGACTTGGTTCAGTACCTTAGAAGACCAGTGGAAGGGACCAGTTATTCACATCCGCTTGCGGCGGGGATAGATATAATGAAGCAGCGAGCAGCAGTTCTGCGCGGATTTGCGTCTCCGGACAGACGCAGATCCATGCAGAGAAATTAAGGTAATGTTCTGGACTAGAGAGAGGAGCGACAGGTGTGTGCACTCCCGTCTTCCATGTGGACTTGCAGAACCCCACACGTAGGAATGACCCCGGCCCATTTAAAATGAAAGTCATTCCTTATTTTTCCCTTTCTGCAGGTGTCTACATAGAATTGTGATATAACAGTTTTGGACATTTTCCACCTAAAACTATACATATTGAAATTATGAAAGGCTAACTCCCCCTTTCCATGGTTATATTTACATATCCATAAATTGTACTGCATTTCATAGTGACATGAGGGCGGCATAGGTTTGAGAACATGAAGAAGTGTGATGGGGTTTGTCACTGATGGAATCCTTATTTGAGAGTCTATTATTCAGTTTGATTATTCTGTTGAATTTAATTCTTTATTGATTTATTAATTTACTTCATTCATCCGCTGTGTTCTGCTCAGAGGGGCAGATCTATCATTTTCTTTGAGGGGGGATGGGTAAGGGATAGGAATAACTTTGGCCCCCTTTCCCATTGTAGTATTGAGTTTTTCATGCAAATGCTTGAAGTGATCTGTATAGTTATAGGGGTATGAGAAAGAAGCAGCGCAACTTACTATATATATATATATATATATATATATATAACTATTCAGTGCAAGAAAGTCCAAGGGCTAGATTTTCTAAACTGTGGAAAGGAGAAAATAAAGATGTTGCCCCTAGCAACCAATGGTGTGCTGTCTAATGTTTTATACATAGAAGATATATGGCCGTCATGTAGAACAGTTAAGCTGTATGTACGAAGCATATTATATACAATATTGTAACTTTTGGCATCAGACAGTGTATTAGTGAGATGTCCCATAGACTCCTTCTGCCTTCTTCTTTTCACAGAATGTTCCCCTGAGATGTCACCTTGTGTGTGTGTCCGATATGACAAGCAAATTTTTGTCATATGACAGAGGGCTTGTTGCAGTATTAGTACTAGAACCCGCTTGGCTGCACTTCTGATAGTATCAGTGCAGTGCAGCTGCTGATAGGAGCCAGTTTTAGAAATTTGACAGCAAGGGAGCAGACATTCTCCCTGCAACCCCCTGACTACACCTCAGACGACACCACTCCC
>WWET01006466.1:10087-28969 GCA_011038615.1 Limnodynastes dumerilii
CTTGGGGTCACGCAGCGCGTCATTCATCAGAGAGGAGATGCGGCAGTGAGAGAGGCAGTCACAGACTCTGCTGCGGTGCTGAGGTGAGTAAAGGGGGTGACGGAGCCTCACCTCTCCGTCACCCCCCTTTACTCACCACAGCGCCACAGCAGACTTACACAAAAAGTAGGTAAATGGAAGCGGGGGGCTACTCCCACCCCCACCCGGGCCCGGCACTCCAGGAGATCGCCTAAGATCGCCTAATGGTAGCGCCGGCCCTGCCTGTACCTACATGCTTTTAGACCAATTGTCCACTTTATAATAAAGCCTATACTTTCACCAATATTGCCCGTGACTCCAACAGCCGTCCGATTCACAGCCGCTACATCCACACACCTGACAGCGTGGGAACTGCTGCCTAGGTAATCTGTCAACAGTAGGCGGGAGGTGGAGGCAAGCGGTGGAATCCCAGGAGGGAAACCCGCGTGTGATCCCCAGCCTGCGGCCTCGCAAAGAATCCGGCTTCGGAACCGGCTATCAGAGGCACTAGGGAGAGAGAGACAGCAGACGACCGACAGAGGAAGAAGCTCATAACCAAAACAGCCGGCGCTTATCCATTCTATACCCTGCACTGCAAGTGGGGGACACGTGAGTGCACTCTATCTTCCCCTAATATCACATTACCATGCTGGGCTATACTATTGTTTTGCTTTCTTCCTTCCTCTGCTCAACGGTCCTGATACTATGCTGCAGCAACAACACCTGGCCAAAGACACTTCAGATATGCAATACTGAAAGTGGAGAGAATGTGAGTGTTATTTACATACCCTTCTCGCACCGGTTAAACGCTCTGCACTATCGCTGTATTTTTTGTCTCCTCTCTTTGGGCCTGATCCAGAGCAACGCTCGCAAGCGAGCGTACGCTCATCGTATGCGAATTTTCGGCAAAAAATTCGCAATGCGCATGCCCAGTATGACAGGTTCCGGTCGCCCGAGCGTCATGAGCGAATAGCGGGCGTATCGTTAGCGTATTTTTCGCTCGCTGGGCGTATTTTTTTTACGATGGTCGGCTGGGCGCCCATTTTACTACTGGGAGGCAGGGTTAGCCATTTAAATTGTACAGTATGGGCGTGCTTAGCGTATTTTCTCAGCGTATTTTCTGCGAATTTTCGTACGGCCGACGGTCGTACCCAGTGTAGGGTATAGCCGCCGTAAGCAGGGACTTTACTATGGGAGTGCTAGGGGCGTGTAGGTTGATACGACGAGCGTACGTTCGCATTCGCCCGTCGTGCGAATTTTCGTAGCGCTGGATCAGGCCCTTTATCTCTCTCTATATGGACAAGCTGTTTTTGGAGTCACCTGACCTGTACATATGTTAGAACATTTGTGGACATGTAAGACATTTGAGATCTGAGCGCTACAACCTTCTCAACTTATTTACTATTTGATATAGAATATCCTGTATTCATTTTTATATGTTTTTTTAAAATGAATATTAAAACTAAGCTCCCCCTTTCGCCTCCTTTCAGTACAATAATTAAAATTAATAAATAATATCATCCCTACAAGGCATGCTGATGCTTTTAGTGCTACAAGCACCTGCATGCCAGAGGACGCCAGGGCATGCTGGTGCTTGGAGAACCACAAGCACCATCCAGGGCCCGCTGCGACTGTGTGTATGTATAAAATAAACAATACCATGCAGTGGTGAATCCGCACACACTTAAAAAGAATAATAATGCCTATTTGAATGGAGTGCTGGACATAGTTTCCCAGAGGTATATAAATTACTTTATAAACTGATTTAAAGCAGCCTCTATCTTGGATATATGTTTTAAAGCGTGTCTGGGATTGCAGCTGAGAGGGGGTGTGGTTTCAAAGTGGCTGTTTTGGAGATTTGGGGATCTTCATAAGATGTTAGCTCTTAGTTTAAAAGATATTTGGTATGTGACCCACAATTGGGACTCTAAAGTTGGGAGGAAGGGAGGGAGGGTTTTTAGTAAATACGCTCCGGTCCCAGTGTATTTTCCCTTGCTCACGCCGGCTGAAGTTAGGGTAGCCTTTAGCCAGCATAAGTGAGGGTAAACATGTTGGGACAGGGGGGAGTGTCAGGGGGAGTGCATGCCGATACGCTGTGCTTTAGTAAGCACAGCGCATCGGCGTAGGTCTGGATCAGGCCCATGGTCTGGTTTTATCTAATTTTGGTCATCTGGTTGTGTCTAAAGATTTTTAGACACTTTAAAAATCTCATTTGCCAATGTTCTGATTTTTCACACATTGTATTTCGGCAATGCAATGGCGACGTTAGTAATTTTTTTAAAGCTTCAGAGAAGTAATCAGGATCCTATTACTTCGATGGTGACAGGTAGTATTTTCCCCTAACCCTGACCCTTACCCTCCTCTTCTATTAGCCTAACAATAACCCTCTATTTCTTGTAGTCTTAACCTAACCTTCCCCTTCTATAAACCTAACCTTAACCTTCCATGTCCTGCAGCATAACCCTAAACATCCCTTTCTATCAACCTAACCTTAACTCTCCATGTCCCGGAGCTTTACCATAAACTTCCCCTTCTATCAACCTAACCTTAGCCCTCCGTCTCCCACAGCAAATGTATGCGCATGTACTTTACAGAAATTGGCAATTGTAATGAGCCTGAACCAACATACCCTTCAACATTTACCCTGAAAACGGGACAAATGAGCCCCAATCTGGTTGCCCCAAACTCCTCCCATTTCCTCCTAAACTCCACCCCTTTGGCACTGCTGCATGGAACAAAATAAACATAGTTATAAAAGAAAAGCAGAGAAGAAAACACCCTGCATCCAGGCTAGTTCAAACTGGATGGCAGATGTGACTTTTATGCTATTCCTCTACAAATTAAGCCTAAACCAGATTTAAGATTATTTTAGGTATGTAAGCATACTTAATTAATGCACTACTAATATAATGCCCTCCCCTGGCACTCCCCTCTCACATACATCACTTAGCTGACTTACGTATTCAGAACTTGCTTTAACTTTTCCTTGCATATCTCTGGTCGTACGTAATGCCCAGTGTTGAGTCACTGTACCAAAAGTACCAAGTGCGGCAGTACGCAATTATATGCAAATATACCTGAAATTACCAACAGAGTTGAAGATGCGGTCCAACCCACAAAAGTGTGTTTTTATCTCAGCAGAGAATGAGTTAACCAAAAGTGCAGGTCTCCCGATACAGCAGCGCGACCAGTCACTGGCAAGACGTCAACAAAGTCACCTGGGGTCCAACGCCCAGGCAGAGTGCTTTTTAACAGTAAGGATCAAAAGGGTAACCAATCGCAGGTTGATTGGAGAGATCTCACGACCATCCTGGATCCTTAGCTCGTCATTGGTTTCAGGGTCATCTATTGTTCTTACTTCCTAGGTTCATCAGCATAAAAAGAACCAAGGACCCCATAGGGCCACAGGTTATTAAATAGCAGGCAGGTGGCCTAGGCAGGCATCCAGGGGGCAAAGGGTTAATAGTTTCAGGGTAGGAGGGCTAGGATAGGATATGGGGTGGGGGGTGGAGTTTGGCTGTAGGCAGGGGGTGTGATAATATAAATTGAGTTAGTGAGGGGGAGTGGGCACTCAACGTAGAGATTTCACCCTTCCTCCCTCCCTCCCTTAAAGTTTATGTGATAAGTTTAACTTTTCTTTACAGACGGAGCATGGTGGGGCGGAGGCGGTGGAGGTCTCAGCAAAAACAAAGGTGTGGCGCTGGGGGTGTTGTTCGTTTGGTGGGAGCGGGGGTAGCTCTGATCCAATAGCAACACAACCAGTGGATGGGGGTATCAGATCTCCAACGGTCGAGCCCCTGTGGGAATTGGTCGAGTGTCCTGTTGGAGGATCAGACAGGGGGGAGTAGCGCCGAGGTCAAGGTGGATGACCTCTTAAGGTGGAACTTTGCTGGACCCCCACCGCTGCTGGGCTACCTAACTGCCTTTAAAATGACTCGCTTTGAGTCAATTCCAGTTAGGTCAATCATTCAATTCATTAATCCAATTTAAATAAATACCATGTTCCCTGGTTTTAAACCCAAGCTCTCGGTGTCTGTCTTATTATTTAACTTGATTGGTTTGACTGCTGGATGTATGTCTGGGCACAATGCCGTTTGTTGTTTATTGGGGATACGCATATATCACATCAAAACTTATTAATGCTTATAACTTTAGATCGCTTTATGCGATCATTTAGCATAAAATATCATCTCTAATACAACATCATATTCTACACTACAAGTCTAAACACAATATAATTAAAAATCATTCGACGATCGGCGGCAATTAGCTGAATGAACCATCTGCAAATATAAAACACAGTTTTAATAAATAGGAACGCGTACAGACATTAAACATGAACAAGTCCTGAGTCAATATGTAAGTCAGTATGTTTATAAAATTGTAAAATCAGATGTTAGAAAAGCCCACGGAAATACGCACGCGCACTCCTATGCATGCGCATTGTTGCGCAAAAGTGCATTCACGTTTTCCCGCACTTTTCCTCGGTTCTTTGTTCTCATTCCTTGAAAATATTAATAATTTTTTTTAGATTAATAGCGATGTTTTTAATTCAGTTTTGACACTAGTGATGTGTAAGTGTCTTACCCAGCCCACATTGTACAATATAAATGCCTCGCTCTGTCCACATTGCGTATATTCAGCATGCGCAGGGATGTTACGCTCTATCATACAGAGTTATGTATAAGTTACATGCGATTAGAGTTTCAATGTGTAACATCTGCCTTGTGCATGTGCATTGCATTCCCACAGCCAAACTTACACATGCCGCATGCGTAAATTGGCTGTCAAAATTAAGTCTCGGACTCATTGGGGTGGGCGTAAGTAACGGCTAAGGGGGCGTCCCTCGGCGTTACTACGCACCTGTTAGAGTAGGTAGGCGGGGGGAGGTAGTTTAATGAGGAAAGATGGGAGGGGTTTTAGGTAATATGCTCCTGTGCGAGCGTATTTTCCCTCGCTTAGGCCGGCTGAAGTTAGAGTAGCCTTCAGCCGATGTAAGCGAGGGAAAATACGCTCAGACAGGGGGGAGTGTTCGGTGGAGTGCATGCCGCATTGGCATAGGTCTGGATCAGGCCCATTGGGGTAGATCCAGAACTACGTCCGTCTTCCATAGACGGACGTAATTCAATGAACAATAGCTACTGCGCATGCGTAGTAGCTATTGTACGTAATCTGCGTATCGTCTCGATACGTAGACTGCGTATATGCGGTCTCAGACCGCATATACGCAATCTACGTATCGAAATGAGGAAATGGGCTGTGCTTCCCTTTCGCCCGCTAAAGCGGGTGGGGGGAAGCATGTTAAGGTTCCCACACTGTAGCGGATCAGCGGTAGTACGGACCGCTGATCCGCACGCCACATTTAAGGCAGGTTCTGGTAGCGTAAGTCTGAATCTGGTCTATTATTATTATTATTATTATTTCATAAACAGCTATAATAATGTAATATTCATTGAAAAATTGATTTTTGAAAAGAAAATAACAAAATATTGTTTTAATATGGAGTAAAAATTTTATTTAAAATGTCTTTTGGGTAAATCAGAGACAGGGACTACTATATTTGAGGAGGAGGATAATGTATTTGGGTATGATCCAGAGTTCTGAATCCGATGTTCCGAGCACATAGCTCCATATGAGACTTCTGCCACTAGGACCCTACCTTAAAATTGATACAATGGCCACTCGGCAAAGGGCGGTCCATAAATAAGTATCATACATAAGGGCTTAACCAAACCCTTACTGTAGGATTTAAATAATTCCCCCTCCTAAAATACGCACATGCTTTACGCATGACAGCTTGTCCTGCCCATGAGGATCCAAATTCGTGCTGGAAGCTATATTTGTGCACTTACGCTGTACTGAAATGTGGTCCGCACGTAAAGATTAAGCTATAAATTAATGGAAGAATCTACAATGACTGTGGGTTCCTATGGGAACATGTGCATCTGCTATATATTTATTCACCATGCCATGTAGAAAATATTTCCTTTTTATTCACAATGTTCTTGTTACAGTCGGCCAGAGGGATTCTCACCAGGGGCCCGGAGTCTATGTCAGACACCAGGTGTTCACTAGAGCCTCTAGTGGTGAGGATAGTCTGGGCTGCTGGACTGACAGGTCATGCCCCTGGTGATAGTCCCAAAGGGGAACTGCAGCGTGGCTTAGGCTGACTGGAACCCAAGTACTCACAAGAACACTTGCATACAAGATAACACTTGGACAAGATAACTGTGCTCTCATAAACAGTAAGGTTTATTGATAAGAATGCTGGTACCCTTGTAAACAGTACAGTAGTAATGCAAAGCATATAAACATAAATAGCCGGGTGTAAATGGGAACCCACGAGCAGGGGAACCATGAGGAGTATAATGCTAGCCCTAGCTGTACTCGGGCTACCTCCTATACTCAGCAACAGGCTTCTGAGCAACTGCACTACAAGTCCCAGAGGAACAACGAGAAAGTACTGAGGTGTTACACGTACTAGCAGGGGAGACAGATGACTAGTCTACCTGACACTGCCAGCTGGAATAACAGTGGAGCAACTGCTCTAACAGAGATGGTAATACCACTAGGTGAGACAGATGGTACGTCTACCTAAAATACACTGCAGGCTGGAATAACAGTGGAGCTACGCTCTAACAATACACACTGACGATAACAGAGTCAGTGGCAGACACACACAGCGAACACACTGGAGATGATACTACACAGTGGTAAACAAGCTGGTGACACACAGCAACACACACACTGGAGATGGAACTACACAGCGGAACAAGAGCTGGTGGCTAAACTCACTGCACGATGGCAAAAGCAGGAGATGCAAACACACGTGGCAGATAACAACACACGCCTGGCAGGCCGAGGCAATGTGAGATCTTAAACACACGCACACACTCTTCCGGAGATGAAAGGAGACCGGGGCCTGCCCAGGGCCGAGGCCGCCCGCGGGAGTAGCGAACTACTCACGCCGCGCACCTCACCACACAGGGGGGTCAGACAAACACACAGGCAAGAGGTTAACAAGAAAGCAAGGGGGTAACACCAGGAACAAGGGTAACTGAGAATGCAAAAGCAAACCAAGCAGCAGAAAGTCAGCGAGCAAGATTCAGGAACCAGACGCTATAACCGACAACTCGAAGCACACAGTAGAGGCTATTTAAAGGGCCCTCCTCCAATCAGCCCGGAGAGACTGACACACCTCTAGTGCTAATGCCTGACAGCTGGGGAAGGTGAAACCTAGCAACACAGCCTGCTACACACTACAATGTAAACAGAGTGTAACAGTTCTTAGACAAATTATCATAGGCATGTAGGTTTTACTTTATAAAGTTGATCTAAACTAGCAGCCTGGCCAACAGGAATGCAAGAGCAGAAAATAATATTCCTCCATGTAAGTCAGTCGCTCCATCACTGCAGTACATCTTCGAGTCAACATTCAGCCCACTGATCGAAGACTTGTAAGTACCAAGTATGTTACAGAAGCTATATAAGAAAAAAAGATAGTGACAACTTTTACATTCCAGACTGACCATTTTGAAATAACTACAACTGTAAAATTTCTGATGGTAGATAAGAACCACTTAGCCCATAGGGTCCTTTACACCCACCCACCCCCCTGTGAAGCTAACTTACCTTAAACTTCCCCTGAACCCAACACCCTCACCTCCCTGGAGCAACAGTCTCTAACACACACATACACTAAGGTTAATTTTGTTAGCATCCAATTAATCTACTAGAATGTCTTTTGATATGTGGGACGAAGCCGGAGTACCCAAAGGAAACCCACACAGACATAGGGAGAACATACAAACTACACACAGATAAGGCCTTGTCCAGGAATCAAACTTTTGAACTCAGTGCTGTGAGGCATAAGTGCTACTCACTGAGGACCTGATTCACACTTAAGAATGCTTCCAATTTTAGGTGCCTATATCTAAGAATGGATGCAATGCACATGCGTAGTAACTTTTATACGCTATTTGCGTTGGACTTATGTTCCGTGCTTATACACTATGAACTTAAAATCTGTAGGTTCGTATTAACGTACGCAGAAATGGGCGTTCTATGAATAAGTAAATAGGACGATACGCAGAAATAGGTGGAGGGAGGCATTTAAATCATGCAACAAAAGCGCGGTTATGCACTTGCATTCCTTAATAGACACCCTACGCATTGAAATGCGAAACTACAGTTAAGGGTGCCACTCATAAGTCACATAAGAACCGGGAGGCGTCCCGGGTCTCAGCAAAATCCCGGTTATTTCGTGGTGATGTGAAAGGGGTACTTCCAGTCGACCTGAGATTTAGACCCAGGAAAAAAAGAAGGGTTTTTCACGGGTCCTACCCGGGAAGGGTGGTGATGTGAAAGGTCCAGGGTTGTTTTCAGCCGGGGTCTTTCACATTGCCTCCCGATTGGTGCAGATTTGTCTACAGTTGCTATATATAGAGCATACTGATGCTTGTAGTGCTACAATCATCAGCATGAACAAGGATGGCAGGGCATGCTAGCGCTTGGAGAACCACAAGTGTCTGCATGCCTGGTCATCCTTGGGCATGCTGATGCTTGTAGCACTAAAAAAAACTGCATGCCCTTCCGCGTTAAAGCCACTAAAACCCGGGAAATTCATTGGAGATGTAAAATGCTCTGACCCGGAAATTTCCCGGACTTAAAAGGTTTTTTTATTTTTTTTAACCTGGTATTTTTTCTCCCAGAAAAACTCAGGTTTTTGATGTGAAAGGGTTATAAGTAACACATAGAAACATAGAATTTAAAGACAAATAAGAACCATTTTGCCCAGCCAATATGACCATTTCTTATTACTTAAAACCCATAATGGCCTAGACCTATTTTACCCTTTTTAAGATTTAAGATATTCTCCTGTTTATACCAAGCATCAGTACAGCCACTAGGTATAGTGAACTGGGGAGACTGCGCTGGGCCAGAGGGGTAGGTAATGGTGTTCACCATTCCATCATGTCTAGGATGCTGTTGGAGAACCCCAACACTGACATGAACTGAAGACAAAAGTATGCTATTGTCCCGGGACCCGCACATGCTATGGCAGGTATTGTCAAGCATGGTTAAATAGTTCTACTTTATTAGCCTCTACTACCTGATGGGAGGCTAATCCCATTAACAACTACTTTTTCTTGGAGTCATGTTTAGATTATCCAAGAGTTCCATTTAGCTGCGGGAGGGATTAGGGGTAGGAACTTTATTTAATGGCAAGGATATAGATGACAGATCTCTTTTTCCTTGTTTTTGTATTAACATATTTTTGAGTCGAGGCACAATGCAGTGGTCATAATGGGGGTCAAATGCTAAGGTTGGTGTAAGGCCATGGTTGCCGACTTTTGTCAGCTTCCCTCCGGGAGATCCCGGAGAGAAGCGTGCGACGCATGCAGGGGCAGGGCTTAATGACGCAATTTATGCAAATTGTGTAATTAGGCTCCGCCCCCTGGCTCATACTGGTCCGTTTTGACTGGAAATAGGGGTCGGGACGGGGCTTGATGCCGCAAATTGCGTCATCAAGTCCCTTCCTGTGCCTAGCAACACTAGCATACTAGTGTTGCTAGGCAGGGGGGCAGGACTTGAGGCCGTGGTTTCAGTGAAACCTCATGTCACTTGCGGGAGATTTGCTGGCTCTCCCGGGATACCGGGAGTACTGCCCGAATTTCGGGAGTCTCCCGGACATTCCGGGAGAGTCGGCAACCCTGTGTAAGGCCAGGGCCACCTTCAGAAAATGCAGGGCCGGGACACAGCTGCAGGGTCCCACCCCATGTGATGTCATTGGTGACATCACATAGGGGCGGGGCAGAACGCACCTACTTTAACAGCGGGCCGGTGCGCAGGGAAATTTAGTTTTAGGCCTGGGACACTATTCCCAACTGTCATCCCCTGATGGCGGAAACCAGGTTATGGTCTATATTGGGCACTAGTCCCATCGATTGGCCCTCGATTTACACTCAGTGGGTGGCGGAGCATCAAGGTTTATAGGTGCAAAAATAACTTCCATTTCCAAGAACCAACCGTTTAATAAACGGTTTATTTGTGCCTAAGTTAATGTCTGACCCAATGAACAGTAACTGTCAAGCACTTAGCCATTTGTCACTTTAAGTTATATCAGGAGATCTAGTGGGGAGATTTTATTACCTGACAGCTTTCTCGACATGCGTCCACACGTGACTTCTTCTCCAGTGCACGGCATAGTGTCTGAGGTGTGACAATAGTCTGATGTGTCTGATGAGCAGGTACTACATGTTTGGCCGTTCCTCAGAGTGCTCTCAGAAGGCACTTTTTCAA
The DNA here is from genome assembly GCA_011038615.1 of Limnodynastes dumerilii. NCBI lineage: Eukaryota > Metazoa > Chordata > Amphibia > Anura > Limnodynastidae > Limnodynastes > Limnodynastes dumerilii. Next base: position 20,408 of record WWET01006466.1, read on the forward strand.
AAATATGAGAATAAAAAAGGAAAATCAAAACACCTGTATGTAGACCACATATAAACCAGACACAAGATCTCTCTTTTATATAGCACTGTTGTCCAAGTAAAACAGAACCTATTTCTATCATATGATGTCCCCGCCACCAAATCATATATTAATTAGGTACATTTTTCATAACTTAATTAGCCTCTGCTGTGTGGTATTCTGTTGGTGTTGCCCATCCACTAAAGCTATGACTAATCAAAGATGTTCTTCTGCCTAGCACTATTGTACAGTGGTGGACCTATATGTTAGGGGCCCTGAAGTCTGAACTGTTATGGGGGCCCCTTTGAAACTAGCAGCAATAGGGCAACATCCAACAGAGTTAAGAGGCCCACATGGTGGAGAACGCTGTGGTGAGGTGGAGTCTTCGAAAATGGGCCATACAGTGAGTCCTTTTGCACCATCAACGAGGTCTGCATAATTGCTGTTATAGGGACGTATTCAGAGGTCCGTTTTCATGGGGAGTTGCGTGTGTGTTTTTAGGATCGGATCAACTGTGCATGCCTAGTAACTTTATTTACGTAAGTTACATTGAAGATACACTCTTAAGTGCTTTAGGCACGGGCATGTGAATCGCGCTTGGGTACATACGTGCGGCTGGCCACCGTAGAAATCTGTACTTAAAAAATTTACATAGAAGTGGGTGGGGGGAGGCATTTAAATGAATGCATGGAGGCGTGGTTATGAAGAATTGCATGAACGGAGCACATATACACTTGTAAGTGCAGACAGAAAGAACAGAGTGTTCTAGGCACTCATAAGTCACCAACAGCGCGTCCGGGAGAGGCGAGTGTTTGGTGGGTGTTTCCTTGCTCCGGCCATGCATATAATTGCGTACATAAAAAAAACAGATTGATGAATATGGCCCATAGTCTTCAATGCTCACAGAGACAGCGACAGCAGCTCTCTATTCTGCGACCGGCTCGGATCATAAGAGCAATCCTCTGGTCAGAGCTGTAGATGAGTATCTGCTGGCCAGCACTGATCAGGGTGTGTTTCCTGGTACTTAGAAACACCCCCTTCCTGCATCAGGACCCGCTGGGATTAGGGAACCTGAAGCTTAAGCTTCATTAGTTTTGTAGTATATCCTGCACTGCTGCTGTAAAATACTTACGTTACTTACTTAAGTTACTGTCACCTTTACATCATCTTAAGGCCATTTTCCTCTAACCTTGAACTGTGTCCAGCTATAGATCACCCACACCCACCAAGCCCGGCACATACCATTTTAAACAGGCTACTAATAAATTCAGGTCCAATCCATCCTCAATACCTCCTACCCACAACCACCCCTTTGGCCACCCACACTACACCTCCACAAGACCACAGTCCCACTTTCCCCAGAACACACCACCGCTTGAGCGAACCCTTATTCCCCTTATCAGTGCTATTGATAAAACATAAGTCTTAGAGTCCACACTGCCCAGTGGGCTAATGTAGCATAGCCAGCATTTGTATCGTTTTGTGGCCATGTGGTCCCACTGTGTTGGCATTGCTCTGCACGTGTGTTTGTTTGCAGATTATATACAACCATATTATTAGCCCCACAAATACAATGAGTTGAGTCACTAATAATGCTCATTTTAGAAACAGTGCAGTGGAATCACATGTTCAAACACAATAGGCTGGTTCCAGACTGAAGTAAGTGCTTGAACTTAGTTACTCCTGGATTAAACCATGTTGATTGCAGGGGGAATCAAGTTAATTGGATTTTCTGCATGCAGGGATATGTCTTTGAATTGCTTACTGCACACAGATACTGACCAGCACAATATACTAAAATTATTGAATGAGCGCTGGTAAACCTAGATAGAACTACACATCTAATAAAGTAAGAACTAAAACAAAAAAGAAACAAATAACCACCCTGAAAAGGGAGTGTTATAAAATCTAAAAAGGCAAAGAAAGTGCTAATATTTAACCAAAGTACTACAATGGTTCAATACCAAAAAAGTTGAATCTTAAAAAATAAAAAATATAAAAAATAAGCTGTGAACAAGATTAAATAAAGTGACTAGTGCTGTATTAAAAGGTAATTAAATAAATATATGCATAATTCACACAATCTGATTTATAGAAAAAATAATAAAAAATGTATTAATTAAATATCAATAATATAAAAAAAATCCCATAAAATGGTGCAAAGTGAGGAATACGACAAAAACAATCAATAAGACCATAAATAAATAAATAACACTCTTATTAACAATAACAATTCATGAAGATCCGACTGGATGTTCAAAATCGTATAATGAGCAGTGCTTAAAAACCAGTTCAAATAAAATAGATAAAATACCACAAAAAATGATGAAAAAACGTACGATTTTGGACATCCAGTCGGATCTTCATGAATTGTTATTGTTAATAAGAGTGTTATTTATTTATTTATGGTCTTAGGGATTGTTTATGTCATATTCCTCACTTTGCACCACTTTATGGGACTTTTTTTTATATTATTGATATTTAATTAATAAATTTTTTATTATTTTTTCTATAAATCAGATAGTGTGAATTATGCATATATGTATTTGATTACCTTTTAATACAGCACTAGTCACTTTATTTAATCTTGTTCACAGATTATTTTTTATATTTTTTATTTTTTTAAGATTCAACTTTTTTGGTATTGAACCATTGTAGTACATTGGTTAAATATTAGCACTTTCTTTACCCTTTTAGATTTTATAACACTCCCTTTTCAGGGTGGTTATAAGTATCTTTTTTGTTTTAGTTATTGCTTTATTAGATGTGTAGTTCTATCTAGGTTTACCAGCGCTCATTCACCAATGTTAGTATATTGTGATTATCCTGTTTTGAGGGAATTTGTGGTATCCCTCTGTGTTTTTGAGTTGCTTCCCCAGTATTAGACCATAGAGTGCCCTTATCCTCCATAAAACACTTGTAGATACTGACCAGCATTACTATCACACTGTTATTTAGACTTGGGATGGGAAATATCACCTCTCAACTCTAATACTGCTTGCAACAGATGAAATATGACTCCCCTGCAATCAACATGGTTTAGCCCAGGAGTGACTAAGTTCAAGCACTTACTTTAGTCTGGATCAGCCCAATATGTTACTTTCATTAGTTCTTACTAAAAATATGTGTTTAATATGTATGATTACTCTATATACTCACATTGGGGAGCAGATGGGTTGCAGTTATCAGAGTAACAACACGATGTTCCAGTTCTGACTCTGCCATAAATGAAACTTAAGCTTCCTGACAGATTGCAGCCTGACCTCTTTCCGCATGACAGTGAGTACTGGGGCGTGTTTTGTCCTACTGTCGACAGAATATGAGAGAAGACTCCTATTACTTAACATTCCCCATATTCAATGAGAGCATAGATAGCTTTATAACCAATTATATGTACAAGGTTTACAGGGTTCATTATGACCTTCACCAATGTTCAGATCAAATTAGAAGTATTTAGAAATGGATACTGTTCCGTAACAGTTACAAAAATGGCATTCAGATTCACATTATATACAATGGGACTGATTCAGTGGTGAGAGTAACAATGGCCCCATGGGACTGCAGGCAACATAAATTGCAGGCAAGGACCCACTTTGCATCAGTCAGTCAGGGATTCAATGTTAATTTGTTTATAGATTAGATTGGCTTATAATATTAGGGGGCGGGTGGTTAGGGGTGAATACAAGGGTAAGCTGATAGGAGGGCCCTCCTCTTGGGTTAGAAAGTTTCCCTCCCTCCATTTGAGTGTTAAGTTTTTACTGACATGTTTTTCTCCTATTCAGATGGTCAGTGGTTGGGAGGTCAGCAAGGTATTTGGCGCTAATGGTGTAACATGAAGTTGCAAATGGTCTTTTGGAACTCAACCCAGGATAGATGCAAGAACACCATACCTTAGCGGTTGGGTCCGTTGGTGCTTTCAAGTGCTGGGGTGAGCTATAGGATTTTGTTGCTGTTGGGTATGATCGTTTTGCTGGAGGCGCCAATGTGTTAGTTGTTATGTTAAGTATGCTCTTTGGGTCACCTTTCACTGCTGGATGACCTAGCTTTAGTCATCGATTACAATATGGCCAAATTAATTAATTAAACCATGTTCCCTTTTTAAATGCAGCTATTGTCTCTGTGTGTTTATTTCGGTAAGGTGTGCTGTCTGGTTGACTGGTGTGCAAGTGGGGACTGTGCCGTTTGCAATTTAAAAATAGGAGCAAAGTTAAGTTGAGAGAAATGTTTTGTAGATCTATTTTAAAACAATGATTAAACTTTGCCAATCATATTGCAATATGGTTTGTCTAGGTGCAAATTTGCACTTTTTTGGGCAATTACTCCAAACTCTAGGTAAGACACCATATTCATTTTGTGTTGGATACACACTAGTTTTGGGGGTCTAGACCATTTTTGCTTTAGAGGTACAGATTTGTCCATTCCGACCCTATTATTTATCTATGATTTATAATCTACTTTTAAAAGTCAGTTTTAAAAACATAGGAACTTAATTGATATCAAGACTACTGAACAGTTTATTAAAAGCAAATGAGTGAATATTATACAGTAAGTAACTTCTAACACCCCAGAAAATAAAAGTAACCATGCACAAATACCTACATTAGACTTGTTTTAATTAAAACAAGCAAATTAATCAATCATGAGATACATGACTGTTTGGAACATTTAACTATAACAAAGGTTTTTAATAATACAGGTGCAGACCTATATTACACAGACATAAAGGCTACGTATAAGAAGCCCCTGAATTGGAGTTGTTTTGAGTATAGTAACCAATCAATCTCTAGCTATCATTCTTCTAGTACACATTATAAAATGGTAACTATCTGATTGGTTGCTATCTGCAGCATCAGCAATTTTGCCCTTTTAGAGCTTTATTAAATAGACACTTTCAGACCTTGATTAAATATTCACTTGGACAATGACTGACAATGGCCAAGATCCTAAGTTAAGTATGACAGGGGACTTACGCAAGTCATTTGCATAAGTCCCCTGTCTCAGAACATCTGTGCATGCGCGCACCAGATATTCCGCGTGCGTGCTTACAGATGTATGCATCTTTGTTACGTACATCAGTAAGTACGTATAAGGGGCAGACACATAATTTACAATGGTAATATGTCAGACCTGGTTGTAAAAACTTAAGGTAGGAATCTGGACACTTAAGTGTCCAGATTTATTAGCTTCTGCAGGGAGTGCAGGGGGCATGCTCTCCCCGCTACGTGTGTGTGCCTACGGACCCCCGCACACACGTAAAGCATACAGGGGTGCCTGGATCTGGGCCAATGACAGCGACTGATTCTGAAAAGGACAATGACTGACAAAGTGGCAGATTGCAGTTGAAGATTTAATGAGTACACCATTCACTTACATACTGAGACCACAGTATACGTAGCAGAACAGACATCATCAGAGGAGCAGGACACAATATTTCCAGTGGTGCAGGACTCATTGCTGAAATGCCAACAACTCCTACAACTGATGGAAGAAGCTGAAATAGAAAATACAACACCATTTTTATTTTTGTAATGAATGTTTCTGGGATCCTCTGTTTGCACAGATAATTCCAGTATTAGGAAGGTCTAAACATGGGCACACAGTGGTACAATTCTCGCCAAATATATAAAAAATAAATAAATACAAATATTATTGAATTATTTTTCGACATCTAAAAATAAAATGTAAAAGCATGAAATACTTGGTAACAAAGATGTGGAAAGGGAAGAAATCGGGAACGTTCGAAATAGCGAAAATTCGAAATTGCGAACTTTCGAAATAGCGAAAATTCGCAATTTAGTGGTCGAAATACAGATTTTCGAAATTGGCATTTTCTAACCGGGGACTGACTACCGAAAGGGAACAATGTTTATTTAAAAATAAAAGTCTAATTACATAGAAACAGATAAAGTGACGGCAGATAAGAGCCACATTGACCCCTTCGGTCTGCCCTGTTGTTAAAATAAAATAAAAAACCTTTAAAAACTATTTGTTAGTTTTACAGAACATTTTAGGAATCACAGAGACAAAGGGGGGAATGTAGTCACAAGAACAAAGGGGGGAATGTAGTCTCAAGGACAAAGGGGGGAATGTAGTCACAGCATTTTCCAGGTGAAGTAACAGTCTTACCTGTCCCTATTATAGCAGAGAAAACAAGCAGGATTCCCTGGGATATCATGGTGCCAGTGTTTCCCTGTATTTATGGATTAGTGCAGGGTTATAGTCCACACAGATAAGCTGTATTAAAAGACTCCCTTATATATAGTATTGTTCTCTGAGAGCTCCAGCCAGCGCTGTCTCCTAACTCTAAACTCCAAAGTGCCACCCACATTTAAATAAACTGAATATCTTTAAATAAAAAAGCAAATAAAACTTGCTTTTATATATTTACATACATTTTCAGCTATAATTTTAGATATTTAAATATATTGTATATATATTGTAACCAACTATAAAAAAAAAAGGAAATAATGTTAACTCTAGTCTTACGTTATTCTTTAATAACAAATATAAACATAGAACTCTGGATCTCAAATTCCATTATGGAGGCTAATTTATGGAATTTCTTCATAGTTCAGGTTCAGGTCCATAATTTTAACAGAAAATAAAAGCCACTTGGGGCCTGATCCAGCGCTACGAAAATTCGCACGACGGGCGAATGCGAACGTACGCTCGTCGTATCAACCTACACGCCCCTAGCACTCCCATAGTAAAATCCCTGCTTACGGCGGCTATACCCTACACTGGGTACGACCGTCGGCCGTACGAAAATTCGCAGAAAATACGCTGAGAAAATACGCTTAGCACGCCCATACTGTACAATTTAAATGGCTATCCCCGCCTCCCTGTAGTAAAACGGGCGCCCAGCCGACCATCGTAAAAAAAATACGCCCGGCGAGCGAAAAATACGCTAACGATACGCCCGCTATTCGCTCATGACGCGCGGGCGACCGGAACCTGTCATACTGGGCATGCGCATTGCGAATTTTTGGACGAAAATTCGCATACGATGAGCGTACGCTCGCTTGCGAGCGTTGCTCTGGATCAGGCCCTTGGTCCATACAATCTGTCCAATTTTTTTGTACTTTATAAATACTAAACTATATTTGATCCTCTCACTTTTTTTTTAAAGATTTTTATGTTTATCACAAGCATGTTTATATTGTTTTACTGTATTAGTCTCTACTACCTCTAATAGGGGGGCTATCTCACTTATAAACGACACTTTCAATAAAGTCAAGTTTCTTCTCATGTTCTAATATTTCTCTTGATGCACTTTGTTAAACCCCTTAAAATATTTAATGACTTTTGATCTGTTGACCATTGTGTCTAAAACAGGTGTGGGTCCCCATTTCAATAGGGCCATTCGCTCCCAGCCAGTTCCGAACTGGCTGGCCAAACAGTTGCTTATGCTTTGAAGAGGCATAGCAATTGATTCCTGGAACACTAAACACGGTGCACTGAAAGGTAAGCAACCCCACTCCCTAACCCTAATCCTCCCCCCCTGCAGCCTAACCCTAAGTGTCGCCCCCCACCCCACGCAGCCTAACCTTTAAAACGTATTTGTTAGTTTTACAGGACATTTTAGGAATCACAGAGACAAAGAGGGGAATGTAGACACCGCAGTTTCCAGATTAAGTAACTGTCTTACCTGTCCCTATTATAGCAGAGAAAACAAGCAGGAATCCCGGGGATGTCATGGTGCCTGTGTATCCCGGTGTTAATGGATTAGTGCAGGGTTATAGTCCACACAGATAAACTCAGATAAGCTCTATTAAGAGACTCCCTCATATATAGCCACAAGTTGTGGCTGTCATGGAAAATATAAACCTTTGCTACATGCAGATATAATACTTCATTACTGTCATTGTATGAATCATGTTCTCTCTCTCCTCTCTCTCTCTCTTTCTCTCTCTCTCTCCCTCTCTCTCCTTCTCTCTCTCTCTCTCTCTCTCTCTCTCTCTTCCTCCCCCCTCTCTCTCTCTTTCTCCCCTTCTCTCTCCCTCTTTCTATTCCTCTCTCTCTCTCTCTCTCTCTCTCTTTTTCTCGTTCTCTCTCTATCTCTCTCTTCCTCCCTCTCTCTCTTCCTCCCCCCCTCTCTCTCTCTTTTTCTCTTCCTTTCTCTCTCGATGGGCTTTTAGAGAGCCTAGCAGAACTGCGGGGGGTATTTATTGATACTTACCCCTCCAGCGAGGTCCCACGACGGTCAGCGAGCCTTTCGCTGACATCGTTGGTCTATGGAGTCCCGGCACATGCGCAGTAGATGCCTTTTGGGACTTTGAAAATTTTAAGTCTCAAAAGGCTAAATCATTGCGCATGCGCCAGGATCAGAGCCAGACATGCCCCTGGACAGGTAAGTTTAAAATCTTCTCTCTTTGTTTTTGTATTTTTTTAAGTTTAATAGATTTATTAGATAAAATGGGCCTGATCCACAGCTACGGCCGCCGTCGCTAGTACGGTGGCCGTAGCTGTAATGCGCATGCGCCGGGCAGATGTTGCCCGGCGTTACTATGGAAACGCCCGATCTACGATCGGGCGTCCATAGTA
>WWET01006466.1:36573-53183 GCA_011038615.1 Limnodynastes dumerilii
GCGCCACTGTAGATATAAAAATAGCACAAATAAAATAAATCTACATTAAGGAACTGCGTTGTTATTGTCTGTAACAAGTCTTGTTTTTGATATTTTTAAGTAATTTATAGTTTACTTCTTTTACACATTAAAATAATAGTTTTATATTGCAGGAACAGATGCAATAGCAATAGCAGTATACAATGCATTAGTAGAGCACATTACACAATGGACCAGAGGTTCATACCCTCCAACATTTTATAATAGGAAATCGGTACACCTGGGGGCGTGGTTTGTCCAGTTAAGGGGCGGGGCTTTAATCTCCTTTCATTTGCATGTATGATAAGGTGTAAAATCTCATTTACACCTTATCATATGAGCTAAACACTCACAGGAGAGGGTAGGAACATGTGCCTGCAGCTCTGCTATAGTGATCAGATGCTACAGGGCTGGAAAAGGAGTGGGGGAGGGAGCAGCTGGGCCACAATCCGGTACAGGAGCCCTTTTAGCCGGTACAGACCATTTAAAACCGGTACTGTACCTGCTAATTAGGTACAGTTGGAGGGTATGGAGGTTGTGTCAGTGCATGAGCACTGTTCAATATGTTGTGACAGATTTACCATCCTCACCTTCTTTCCTTTTGCAGCACAGGCCAGGACCATCTTCCTCCATGACAGTCTACCCCACATGGCCGCTAGGCCATGCCCCTTTCGTGGCACCCATGAAGCCACGCCCCTTTTTCGGGATTTTACCTTTTTTTGCACATTTTTACGTTTTTCAATTTTCAATCTGGGGGGTTTCTGGGCAACCAGGAACCCCCCCTGGGTGCGCCACTGGGTCCAAGTACAGAATCCTGGGGTACTCCATTGGTTTCCTTACCATCCCCAGAAGAGATTCCATTTACTACAACCCTCTGTTGTCTATCCTGTAACCAAGATTGTATCCATGCAACTATCTTTAAGTCCAATCCTAAAGTTTCCAGCTTATTTAACAGTCTTCGATGTGGCACAGTGTCAAAAGCCTTGCGAAAATCTAGATAAGCTATGTCTACAGCTCCCCCTTTATCTAATACTTTACTGACCCAGTCAAAAAATTCAATAAGATTTGTTTGACATGATCTTCCCCCAGTGAATCCATGCTGCTTTTGATCCTGTAAGTTACTGGATTTAAGATACTGTACAATTTGTTCCTTTAACAGTTTTTCCATCAATTTCTCTACTACTGATGTTAGACTCACTGGTCGGTAGTTTGATGCTTCTTCCCTACTTCCACTTTTATACAGAGAGATGACATTTGCCATTTTCCAGTCCTCTGGAATTACCTCAGTTATTAGTGACTGGTTGAATAATTCAGTTAATGGTTTTGCCAGCACCCCTCTAAGCTCTTTTAGTATCCTCGGATGTATCCCATCTGATCCCATTGATTTGTTCACCTTCAGTTTTGAAAGTTCTTTTAATACCTGCTTCTCAGTGAAAGTAGTAGTAATTGCCCCCATTGTATTAATATTAGTCTTCCCATTCAAAAGTGGACCCTTCCCCTCTCTATCTTTTGTAAATATTGAACAGAAATGCTTGTTAAGATGATCTGTCATAGCCCTTTCACCCTCAATAAGAATTCCGCTCTTTTAATCCTTACGATACCCTCCTTTGTTTTTCGCCTTTCATTTATATACCTAAAAAAGCTTTTGTCCCCTTTTTGTACCAGTTTTTCTTCAGTTTGTGCCTTTTCTGCTCTGATAACCTTTTTAGCCTCCTTCAGCCTTGTAAAATACACCTCCCTGTCATCATTACTCTGAGATTGTTTATAATTCCGATAGGCCATCTTTTTTGCTTTCACTGTAGTTGCTACCTCTTTTGTAAACCACATTGGCTTTCTTTTTCTGGGTTTTTTCTAATCTTCCTTATAAAAAGGTCTGTTGCTGTTAATAATGCATTTTTTACATTTCCCCGCTGCTCCTGAACTCCTTTTATGTGCCTCCACATTTTGGTTTTATTGTTACTTTATACTCATATTGTATGTGACTTTAATACTGTATATTTGTGATAAAGGTAGTCCATAGAATTTGTTTATCTTTTATTTTGACAAAATCATTTGCGTTTGACAAAGATTGATCTAACTAACACCCCTTTCACATCTCCACACCGCATCCTACAATCCGGAGTATTGCCTTATTAAATGGATCATCCCAGGGTCACAGATTGCAGGATTGACCCGGGAAATTCGGGGACCCGGGTCTACCCTGACCACATGATGGGCTTCACGTGGCTCCCGGTGAGAGATTTGTTTACTATTTCCATAGCAGATTTTTTGTGCGTTGCACCTTTCAAACGGCACCCCTGCCTGGGTCAGTCCAAGGAAAGACCCTTCTTTTCTTTTGGGTCCAATTCCAGGGTCATCAGACCTGGGAGGAGGGCCCTAAGACCTTTCACATAACACCTCAACCCAGGTCATTAGAGCCTCGACTCGGGTCTAAGGTGATGTGAAGGGGGAATAACTTGTTTTTGTTATGAAATGTTATTATTTTCTCCAAAACAATCTAAAAATGTACTTGTTTTTGTGCTGACAAAATTAACGCTAGTGTTTGTATGTGCGTGCGTGGGTACAACGGAAGTTTTAGGAAGGGGGCTGGGATGGTGGAACAGGCAGAGTAGACGGGCCAATGGTTCTTATCTGCCACCAACTTCTATTTTTCTATATTTCTAAATTCCATTCTGCACACGCATAACATCCATTTGTTTTATTATGTAGCTTTGATGGTTTCAATACTATTCTAAAAAGTGTAAAGTAGTAAAAATGAAGACATCACTTCTATGAAGTATGTCCAATTTAATATATGAGAACATAAGAAAAAGTTCATTTCCCAACTTATTTATTTTAAAGACCTTTTAACAGATATTAGTTGTAGGAAAAAAAAAAAGAATATTTAATAGCTAAACAATATTTCTAAATATTATAACCTTTCAATATTGTGTATTATTAGAATTATATTATAAAAAATACTATAATTTTGTCATATTTATTGAATTTATTTTTTAAATAATGAAAAATCACAGAATATTCTTTAAAAATGTAGTAAATTAAATTTCCAATATGTTTTCAGCAAATTAGTGGAAAATTGAATACTCTGTACCAGGAGGAGGCAAAATTATGTAGGTAATAGATAAACTGAAGGATTTACAGATATAAAGATAAAGCTATGAATTAACGTTAGAATCTACAATACCCGTGAGTTCATATGCGAACATTTATGTCTGCTATATATATATACTACATGCCACTTTGAAAACATTTCTATTTGATTCAGAATGTTTCAAGATATACAAATTGACCTAGGCATGTAGGTCTGTTATTATAACAAGCTAAATTAGAATTTTTCCCAACAGGAATGCAAGAGCGGAGAATAATATTCCTCCATGTAGGTCAATCGCACCATCGCTGCAGTACATCTTGGAGTCAACATTCAGCCCGCTGAGAGAAGCCACTTGGTTACCAAGTATGTCGCAGAAGCTTTTGGTGGCACATCCACGGAGCGCATCGTTCATGTTTATAGTTCCTGTAAAAAATTAGAAATGTGTCATAATTTTCACCATTCCTGTCTGACCGATTTGAAATAAAAACAGCTTCATGAGCCAGCCCTTTAATTGCTGAACATAAAAAAAAAATTAAAGCACAACACAAGCAAAAAAAATATCTCTGAATGCTCGAGCCAGCGATGTCTTCGCCTAACTTTAAGCTCCAAAGTGCCACCCACATTTAAGTAAACTGAATAGCTTAAAAAAAAGGCAAATAAAACTTTATTTTACAAATTTATATACATTTTCATGGTTCAATTGATGCCACGTCAGAGTATAAACTTGAAATCGACTTGATCATCCATAAAGCTGCCGATGAGGGAGTTATTACTAAGGAGACCGCAAGGTTTCTAGAACAGAATCACCCCTTCACACCCATTATTTATCAGCTCCCTAAGGTACATAAAACCTCAATTAATCCGCCTGGAAGGCCTATTATTTCTTCAAGAAGATCACCGAGCCAGCCCCTCACTCAATATGTTGATTTTTTTTTACAGCGATACATCCCAAATTACATCAAGGATACTATGGACTTTCTCATCCATTTACAAGGGGTTAATTATCTTGCTTGCCGGTCGATTCTTATTATGCTTGATGTTGGAAGTCTTTACACAAGCATTCCGATGGCATTGAAGCTGTAATTAACACTATTGGCACCTCTGAGTTTTATGAAGAACCTTCCGAACAGTTTTTGCTAAAACATCAATTTTATTTTCAAACGCAATTATTTTTTTTTCCAACACTCTCTTTTTCTACAGAAGCAAGGCATAGCGATGGGGTCGAACATGGCCCCATCCTATGCGCATATTTTTATGCACCGGTATGAGTTTCAACATCTTCTCAATAACCCTAACTATTCACAGTATATCAAATTCTATGCACTCTACATAGACGGCTTGTTTTTTTCTATGGTCTGGCACTAGTCAACAACTATTGGACTTAATTTTCTCAATACTTTGAATACTATACCATCCACTTTACTATCAATATGACAGCTCACAGATCAACTTCCTGGAAGTTTTAATCAAACAAACTGAAGATGGATTCATCACTGAATCGCAAAGATACGGATAGGAATACCTTACTAAGAGTGGACAGCTTTCATCCCCACCCTCTCAAAACAGGTCTCCCATTCTCACAAATGTCGGAAGTTAACACACTGAGACAAGCGCTCGTTACAATGGATAAACGTTTTGCTGATAGAGGATATCGCAACAAGGAAATTGAGTCAGCCATCAATAGATGTTTGGCCCTTAACAGGGATGATTTATTAAACCCGGCAAACAATAGACAACAAGACAATCGTCTTGTATTCTGCACAACTTACTCTACTGTATCTAACAACATCCGGACTGCTATTAATGCCCATTGGCACATCATGTCTTCCGATCCCATTGGCTCATCATGCCTTCCGATCCCAAAATTGGCCACTTATTACAGACCCCTCCTCTGTTAAGTTATAAATGGAGTCGGAACTTGAAAGATCTTTCAGAGAAAAATTAATTAACCACTAGAGCTCCTTCCAATTGGTTATCTTTGAGACAAGGTGTCTGCAAGTGTAGTGGATGCATTAACTGTCAGTATTTGTTATTGGGCGACAATCTAAACATCCTTACTTGGATTTGACTTTTTCCATCAAACACAGATTGAATTGTGACAGTAAGTACGTGTCTACGTGTAAGTAAAGTGTAGGTGATCACGTACCCGTGCCCTAAGATCTAAGAAGGCATTTTATTTTTGTGACACCAAGACTCCACCTTGTGGCCAGGCATTTCATTGAGATGCAACATACCCTTAAGGATCTACGCTGCATGCCTGTGGTCCACATGCCACCTTTTTCTTTATTTAGCTGCTCTGCTGAACAGCTCCTTTTTCTCTGCAGCCAGATATTGGTGGTTCGGTTTCCCTGAGGACGGTGCACACAGCAGTCTCCCTCTACCGTAAATTACACACTGCTTAACAGAGTTGTATAGGACATTGTATTAGATACTGCTGTATACTCTTACTCTGGTGTGTGACACTTGGACTTGTATATATATTGAAGGAGTTTGGAGACTTGCTATCCTAGGTGGATGTATGGACAGTTCTTTATGCACATGTTTATTTAGCTCTTTTTTGTTAAATAACTGGCTTAGTTTTGTTGAGCATATGTACATTTGCTGCAGCTTCAATGATTTTAGTAACAGTTTGTCTTATTCAATCGATTAAATCATATTATATTTGGATGTTGCTGGTTTTGTGTTGTTATGCAACCATTTCTCGCACATACATGTTCAGATATAAGTTTATATATTTACATTTGTGTTTGTTAAAACTATGAAAGAAAAATGTAACTCTGCTAACTCTAGTCTTCCGATTTTCTTAAATAACACATACAAACATAGGACCAGATCCTAACTTAATAACAGGAGACAATTTAAATACACTACAAACACATATTGAACTCTGGATCTCAAATTCTGTGTGTTAACCTTCATTATGGAGGCTAACTTATGGAATTTCTTCATAGTTCATAATACGGTCCATAGAATTTAACAGCAAATAAAAGCCACTTGATCCATCCACTCTGTCCTAATTATTTCAGTACTTTAAAAATCTTTTTTTTTACAGCTTTTTATGTTTATCACAAGCATGTTTATATTGTTTTACTGTATTAATCTCTACTACCTCTAATGGGTGGGGCTATCTCACTTATAAACTACTCTTTCAATAAAGTCATATTTCCTTACATTTCTGCCAAACTTGATATCCTCCTATTTCAGTGCTGACCTCATGGTCTAATACTTCTCTCCATTAATTTTATTTAAAACAAATAGGGTGATTGTATTACCTGTCATCCTTCTAGACATACGGCCACACTTTATTTCTTCTCCAGTGCATGGCATAGTGTCTGAAGTGTAGCAATAGTCTGATTTATCCGATGAGCAGGTTCTACAAGTCAGACCGTTCTTCTGAGAGCTCTCAGTAGGCACTTGTGATAAAATAATAGGAAATATTATAAAATAAAACGTATATATGTAGATTGTGTGTTATTATTATTATTATTATTATTATTATTATTATTTTTGTTGTTGTTTTATAATAATCATTTATAATGTGCCACATAGTGTCCCCAGTGTGGTACAGGTAATGTACGACATAAAGGGAGGTACAAGTAATAGCACAAAGATGAAATAAAGATAAAAATACAAAAAATTCAAGTATCAATGTAGAGGACCAGAGATGAGACTGGAGGAGCCGGGAGACAAAAGGATAATAGGTCATTCTTGCGAGAGGCTACAATCTACAAGGCAGGGGGTAACTAACATGAAGCATATGATGGGGGAAATAGAGAGGAGACTAGAGACCAGGGACCTCATTTACTAAAGTCTAAGTTTGACAGCGATTTCACATTGATCAACATCGCTGTGATTCTGCAGCGTTTTTTTTAATTTGCAGCATTTACTAATGCCAAAATTTTTCACATGGATGTGGAATGGCGGTCAATGTTGATCAATTTTGAAACGGTAAAATCGCTATGCTTTTCTACTGAAAAGGACGGCAATTCTCCATCTTAAAATCGGCATGTATTTCCTATCACTTATCCTGCCGACGCATATACTGCTATAAGGAAAAGCATGGCCATGTGTTTGTGGCCATGCTAACCCTTATAGCAGTATAAGCAGCAGTGTGACAAGTGATAGAAATGTCCCAGCAAAAGTGTACTGTGTATGTGTTAAAAGTTTCAAAGTACAGAAATAACCCTTGGAATATTAAATAAACTTACATTACATGTAAAACCCTGTTAAAAATGTGTCAAACATGTCCGTTTGTGTGTCGCTATGTTAAAATGGTGGCCACCATACTAAAATGTCCCCTACAGTGTAGTCTATAAGTGTAATGTGTTGTAAAAGAATAAATAAATGCAGCGACTCACCGTTTAGCAGTCATCTGTCTTGGGATGACTTGCTAGGATGGTCAGCTTCTGTTTGGTGCAGGTCACAGGAGGATGGATTTCACTTGTCAGCTTGATTGGAGAACTTCTCCGGGTGCTGTCATCAGGTCTTCGGCTTCTTCTGGCCCTTTCAGCGACGCACTCCTTCTTCTTCCGTGGCCCCGCTCCCAATGACCGGTTCGCCGCTAGGGGACCCCCTTTTATAGGGAAATTGACGTCAGAAACAGTAGAGCCCCATAATGTTTCTGACGTCATTTTCCCTATAAAAGGGGGCCCCCTAGCGGCAAACCGGTTATTAGGAGCGTGGCCACAGAAGAAGCAGAAGGGGTACGTCGCTGAAAGGACCAGAAGAGGCCAAAGACATGATGACAGCACCCAGAGAAGTTCTCCAATTAAGCTGACAAGTGACATCTATCCTCCTGCGACCTGCATCAAACAACATCCAAAGAAGCTGACCATCCTAGCAAGTCATCCCAAGACAGATAACTGCTAAACGGTACACTGTAGGGGACATTTTAACATAGCGACACACAAACGGACATGATTGACACATTTAGGAAAAGGCTTATATATTTTTTAACTTAGTAAAAAACACATGTCAACTATGTTGACATGTGTTTTTCTATTAAAGTGTGAGGCGCTTTCTTGGAATTTTTTTTAATCTGGCACGGATCGCACTAGAGGCGATTTAGTCAAATCGCCTTTAGTGAATGAGCCGTGTTGTATAGGCAGCATTAGAAAAGTCAGGACATGGAGGGTAGAGCGATGTAGGTTGATTTTGTTTTGAAAAAGCCCAAAGTCCCGAGACTTTGGCTTTAGTAAATACCACAATGTGGAAAAAACAGCTAAAGTCCTGGGACTTTGGACGATTTAGCAAAATCGACCTTAGTAAATGAGGCCCCAGGAGTGAGGGAATGATAGTAGTGGGTTTTGAGGGGCACTGGGGAGGGAACAAGGAAAGGTATGCTAGAAGGAATAAAGGGGTGTCAAGATGAAGTGGAACTGTAGGGGTGTTTTATGGAGGAGGGGTAGCCTTTCCTTAAGAAATTATTTTTGAGGGATTGCCTGAAAATCCACAGGAGAAGTCTTCAGTATGCAGGAGTGAGAAGTGGTAATTAGCTGAACAGGGCAGAAGGAAGTGTGAATGGAGATGGGAAAGGAGATGTAGGGCACAGTAAAGCTAGAGAGGGCTGTCTAGGTGATGGTAATGAGCAGCTGATTGACTAAGAAGTACAAATAAGTGCTGTTGCAGAATGTCAGCTGCATCTCAATTCCTGAACACACAAGTCGCTGCAGGGGGATTAGCTGAGCGGTGGTGGCTTGTGTGTTCCAAAGTGACCATAAGTGTTAGAGACACTGGGCATCTTCATGCCATCTTCCAGGCAGCTGCCTAAACTTGCCAATTAATAGCATTGTCTATACTCACATTGTGGAGTAGGTGGGTTGCAGTCATCAGTGTCACAACAAGATGTCCCCGTCCTGACTCTGCCATAAATAAAACTTAAGCTTCCCGTCACATTGCAGTCCGTCCTCTTACCGCATGTTATTGTGTACTGAGGTGTGTCTGTGCCAACTGTGGAAGGTATATGAGAGAATGCTTTTATTAATTAGCTTGCCTCGTAACCCAGACAGCACAATCACTGACGTATGGGGGAAGAAAGATTTAAGGATTTAAGGAACGCATGGATTATATAAATATACACACACACACACACACACAAAATGAAGGTTGCTCAAATCAATTTATATGTTAATATAGAGCAGGTGCTGTAAGGTAAGGGGAATTTACATAAATACAAAAAGGCACCCAGCACTCTTGCAATTAACCAGCAACAATCCATAACATTCTATCTTTAATATAAAAGTCAGAGAAATTTGTTACATACATCTGCAGATATATGATAAGACACCAGCCACTTACAAGGCTTCTCTGTTTTGGTCCTAACACTAATACTGTCAGTGTCTCAACTTTGGGTCATATATCATGTATTTTTAAATTGAGAGCTCACCCCTAGCAAGTCACTAAGGGGCTGATTCAGAGATGCGATTGCGAAAAGATCGCAAATATACGCACCTTTGCTAAGATCTTAGCAGGTTCCAGCCCACTGCATAAACAGACACTCCCCTTGCAAACAGCGGTGGATCTTAAACTTAGACCACCATTGACTTGCCTTAACTATACGCTGTCATTTGGGATCTTAAGTGACGTGGGAGCGTTCATTTAAGATCCTAAGTGTCAGCCCGCGCCCACTTTCCCTCATTTCCCTGCCTCCCCCCGCCCATTTCCATGCAAATCCTTAAGATCTTAAAGATTCGCAGCACTTAAGATCTTAAGTGCTTGCGTGCGATTCAGACTTACGCTCTTAGCGAACTTACGCTCCTAACCGCTACATAAACGGCGTTGCACTATTACTACGCATGCGCAGTTTTGCGAATTTTCTAGGATCTTAAATATACGCACCTAAGTGCCGTGGAAATCGCATCTCTGAATCAGCCCCTAAGTCTCCAAAACAGCTATTTTGAATCAGTGCCCCCTGTCAGCTGCTAACCCAGACACGCTTTAAAACAAACACTATTATTAATTATACACACGGCTGGAGCAGGGAAACACCCACCAACAATACTGACACTCCCCTCTCCCGGACGTGCTGTCAGCGACTTACGAGTCCCTAGACCACTCTGTTCTTTCCATGTGTACTTCCGAGCGTATATGTGCTCCGTCCGTGTGATTCTTTATAACCGCGCCTCCATGCGTTCATTTAAATGCCTCTCCCCACCCACTTTTATGTAAATGTTCAAGTACAGATTTCTACGCCGGCTATCCGCACGTATGTACCCGAGTGCGATTCACATGCCTGTGCCTAAAGCACTTACGAGCGTATATTCAACTTAACTTACGGAAATAAAGTTACTATACATGCGCAGTTGATCCGATCTTAAAAACTCCCCGCTAAAACGGTTCTCTGAATACGGCCCTTTTAAGTTAATATAGAGCAAGTGCTGCATGTTAGGGGAAATTTACACAGATACAGAGGCACCCCAGCACTCTTGCATTTAACCAGCAATCTCTGACTTTTATTTTAAAGATAGAATGTCATAATTTGTTGCTGGTTAATTGCAGGAGTGCTGGGGTGACGTTTTGTGTGTGTGTGTGTGTGTGTGTGTGTGTATGTATGTATGTATGTATGTATGTATGCATGTATGTACTTCTCCCAAAAAAAGGGGTTGAGAACTGCTGTTCTAGTGCATATTAGATAGAATAGATTGTGCACCATAGAGAGAATCTGTAATTTTACTCTATAGAAGCTTCCTTAAATATACCCTAAAGAGTCACTCAAGCAAGGACTGATAGTATGAATGTATAATAGTATGTATGAATGTATGATGGTATGAATGTATGATACTATGAATGTATGATACTATGAATGTATGATACTATGAATGTATGATAGTAAGTGTCTTGACCCTGACCTCATCTGAGGCTTTCGTGACTTATCTGGGGCTCAAGGGGTTAATCACAACAGCCACCTGGTCTGTTCTACAATGACTAATGCCCCTTCTCCCACCCCAAATATGACTTATTACCAATAAACTGCCACCACCAAGGCTATTCACAGGAGGCCTTCGGTTCTCCTTTACAGAAATCTAGCAGTTATGGTTTATCAGAATTATCATCAACCCAGAATGACCTCTTCTGTTACTATTCAGTAGCGTTTAATAACCGAGCTGGTCTGACACGTGAATCCATAAGAACACAGAGACATGAACTTATAATGAGAATAACAAAATGTACATACAATATGCACAACAGTTTCTTATAAAATAAAAGGGAAAAAACACAGAAAGACTTATACACAAAAACCTTCCGGGTCGGGACAGACCAGAAATCCGGGACACCTCTTCCGTTTGGAAGTCCCATGAAGTGAACCCCGTGTGTGTATCATACACACTTTTTAAAGAACAAAACCTGCTCCTCTCCAGACAGCCCCCACCTTTGTGACACATGACAGGTCTGGGGTCTGGAGAGAATCTTTTTCCGAAATCTAGTTTTTATGACCCCCCTAATAAACTGATCAACTTACAACAGGGCCCTAACCTGACCACCTTGTTCTGCCCCACTACATTCAAGGTATTTCCATAAATCACCAGACCCTGGCCCAACAGAGGTCACTCTATAGTTTGATATTAATTGATACCCCTGGTATTTGATTATATCCTGACAGTATGAATGTATGATAGTATGAATGTATGATAGTATGAATGTATGATACTATGGGGCTGACCCAGTCCCACACTGCCCAGCGTTAATACACCGGGCGTAAGCGAAAGATCGGCTTAAACATCTGCCCGGCACATGCGCCGATCTGCGCATGTGCCGGGCAGATATTGCCCGGCGTAGCTACAGCAACACCCAATTGTGGATCGGGCGTCTGTAGCAGCAGCGTAGTAACGCTGGAGGGGGCGTTCCCCACCGTTACTATGCTGCAGTTAGTGCAGGTAGGCGGGGGGAGGGAAGGTAATGAGGCTGGGACACCGGCTGAAGTTAAGATAGCCTTCAACCGGCGAAAACGAGTGTTAATACGCTGGGGCAAGGGGGAGTGTCAGTGGAGTGCAGCGATGGTACGCTGAGCGTTACAACGCTCAATGTACCATCGCAGCTCTGGATCAGGCCCTATGAATGTATGATACTATAAATGTATGATAGTATGAATGTATGATACTATGAATGTATGATAGTATGAATGTATGATAGTATGTATGAATGTATGATAGTATGATAGTATGAATGAATGATAGTATGTATGAATGTATGATAGTATGAATGATAGTATGATAGTATGAATGTATGATAGTATGTATGAATGTATGATAGTATGAATGTATGATAGTATGAATGTATGATAGTATATATGAATGATAGTATGTATGAATGTATGATAGTATGAATGTATTATAGTATGAATGATAGTATGTATGAATGTATGATGGTATGAATGTATGATAGTATGAATGTATGATAGTATGAATGTATGTATGTATGTATGTATGTATGTATGTATGTATGTATGTATGTATGTATGTATGTTAGTATGAATGTATGATAGTATGTATGAATGTATGATAGTATGTATGAATGTATGTATGATAGTATGTATGATAGTATGAATGTATGATGGTATGAATGTATGATAGTATGAATGTATGACAGTATGTATGAATGTATGATAGTATGTATGATAGTATGATAGTATGAATGTATGATAGTATGTATGAATGTATGAATGTATGATAGTATGTATGAATGTATGATAGTATGTATGATAGTATGTATGATAGTATGAATGTATGATGGTATGAATATATGATAGTATGAATGTATGATAGTATGTATGAATGTATGATAGTATGTATGTATGTATGATAGTATGAATGTATGATAGTATGTATGAATGTATAATAGTATGTATGATAGTATGAATGTATGATGTTATGAATGTATGATAGTATGAATGTATGATAGTATGTATGAATGTATTCTAGTATGTATGAATGTATGATAGTATGAATGTATGATAGTATGTATGAATGTATGATAGTATGTATGAATGTATGATAGTATGTATGATAGTATGAATGACTGGCTGGAGAAGGGCAATGACAATGATGAACTGCACAGACAAGCCATCGTTTTGCAAAGGCCATTGGAGCGTTCAGTTTTACAGACGCAGTGCGTATCAAGTTCACTTACGAACGGAGACCAGAGAGTATGAAGCGGCGCAGATTTCATCGGAGGCACAGGTCACAATAGGTGTAGTGCAGGGTTTATCACTGTAATGCCAACAGCTCTTACAACGGATGGAATAACCTGGAATAGAAAAGATAATTCAAAGCAATTTTAATTTACACAACCAATTTTTGCATTGGATTTTAATAAAAGTTCAGAGATTTATTTTAAACTATACAAACACAGAATGGAAGTTGCTTAATCAATTTATAGGTAAACAGGTGCATGAAAGGCAGGGGTTAAATAGCCCCAGCAACACTGTCATAAACCAGTAACAGACTATACTGTACTATCTGTAAAATAAAACACAGAAATGTCTGTTACACGCGCTAATGACAGGTTCACTGTCATTGGCCAGTGTCTGAGATATCGCGAGAACGATATTTCAGACATATACCCAATTGACAGTGAACCTGTCATTAGCACCGGGCATGTCCTGCTAGAAGGAAGTGAGTTGCGACGTTCCACAATGGTTTTTTTTATTTTTTGTTAAATTTCTTGTTCGCTCACATCGCTGCTCATTTTACAAAAAAATTGAATTGACATATTTAAAGAGAGAGAGAGAGAGAGAATACCCACACTGTAAATTGTCTAAGAGGGAACACCCACTTGTAAATTAAGCCACACCTCTTTGTGGAAAGTGTCATTACTCTTGAGGCAGGATGGGTAGAAAAGTATTCTGATTGATACTAAAATATATCCAAAATCTGACTGAAGTCTCAATCCAGACCAATTGGAAGTAAATTTTTAGTATTTGTAACCATTCTTTAACCTAACCCACTTCACACATCCCATCAATACCTGGGAGGATAGGGGAAAAGTTACTGGGAAGTAATTTAGCTATCACAGCACATTGGATTGTAGGTGATTTGGTTAAAGTGCTGCGATGATGCATTTTTTTTATCCCAGTTAAAGCATAAAATCACATGACTTGAATGCCCTTGCAAATGTATCGGTGTAACTCTCAAGTAAACGTCAGTCAATGGCGTTCATAAAATATTGACGTTGCTTGGCACTACACACATCACTAACCTTCCACAAATTATAGATATTAAAGAATGTGCAAGAATATACCTAAATAATATCATTATATTTCTACTAAAAATAAAATTGTAATACATGAAATATAAAGAAAGAGAGTGACGGTATGGTGACAATGGACCAGATTCACAGATCAATTTTTACGTGGTGTTGCGTGCGTATTTTTAGGATCGGATCAATTGCGCATGCGTAGGACCTTTTTCCACGCAAATTACATCATATTTACGTACCGAAGTGCATTAGGCGTGGACGTGAGAATCGCACTTGGGGACATATGTGCGGAGGGGCGTGGTTCAAATCCGTATGGTCAAAGTTCTGTGAAACTGGGTGGGGGGAGGCATTTAAATGACCATTTGAGGGCGCGGTTAGTTATATATGCACATACGGAAGTAATATACGCACGTAAATGCACACGTACAGTTAAGGTTGACCTATGGAGGCGGAAGTCACCGACAACACAGCCGTGTGAGGGGAGTATCATTGGTGTTGCCTTGCTACGTACGTGCGTATAATTGTGTACTTTAAACAAACGGAACTGTGAATACGGCCTAATAACAGTAATACATTTATTTTAAAACATAAAAAGAATACTTAATAAGTTAAAAGAAAATAACACATATAAAATGTGATACAGAAAAATCAAAAATTGAGAAAATACCACGTATGGACACCGAAGACCAAACGGTCACATAAAAAGAAGGTATTAATAACTCCCCCCATCCTATACTAAAACTATTGAAGCAGTATGTAGAGGAAAATAATACTTAAGGTTCAGACAATATCTAATTCAACGCTATAGTTAAATATCAACTGTAATTAACAGAGCACATGGATTGACATATGATATAAATAACTAAAAAGCTAAAGTACAATCATATTAGAAAAATAAAAACCTGCTTATGGAACCAATAAGAAATAATGAGAAGCAATGATAAGGCCACCTGGCGCAACATCCCACTAAACATTAAAAAAAAACAAAAAAACTTAGGGCCGTATTCAGAGAGTCCTGTGCTTATTTTTAGGTTCGATTCAACTGCGCATTTGCAGTAACTTTATTTATGGAGTTCACATAGACTATACGCGCGGAAGTGCCTCCCGAATGGACATGTGAATCGCACGTGGGTAAATATGCACGGATCTCCCACGTTAAAATAAGCACTTCATAATTTAAATAAAAATGGGCGGGGGCATTTTAATGAAGGAGTGTGGGCAAGGTGTGGGCACGGTTAGTTAGATATGCACGTACGGGACAACTTAACGCACGCAAATGCCCAAGGAAAGATAAGGCAAGTCCAGGCACTCGTAAGTCACATAAAACCCGTCCGTGTGAGGGGAGTGTCAGGGGTGTTTCCTTGCTATGTCCGTGCAAATAATTGTGTACTTTTTATCGGACGGTTCTCTGAACTTCGTGAATACCATGAAGTTCCACCATGGGTGGATACAGTGAATTGAATACAAGTATTGTAAGTAATACATTATTTCCCAGAACTGAAGACAAAATAGAATTAAAAAAAAAAAATTAAGGGATCAAATAATAGTCCAAGAATAGCTGTAATTATTGACTACAATGTCGGTAGATGTATACAGTACTACATAAAATAAAAGGTCAGAAAAGGTGTTGCAATCAGGAGCATTGTTGACTTCAAAAACTGTATAAAAACATTTTTATCAATTTCATTTTTAAGAAACACAAAGAGACCCAAGGAAGCAATGACAGTGATATTACCGCAGTTTCAACATTAGGTGAGGGTCTTACCTGGTGCTATTATAGCAGAGAGAACAAGCAGGAATCCCAGTGACTTCATTGTGCGAGTGTGTCTCAGCACTGGTGTGTTAGTGCAGGGCTGTATCTCTTGTTGGTAACCTTTATTCAGTGACTCCCCTATATGTAGTTAGCATGTGGAGTGTGGAATCAGGATGATAACAGAAGTCAGAAGTTATGGCTGTCATGGAAAAAAATATACAGTGAATTTTCCTTTCAGATTTGGCAATATATTCATATTACTGCAATAATGTGAAGCATTCTCAATACAGATAATTAGACTTTGGGTTTAAATAGTAAAAATAGTTGTATTATCAAGGAATTTTCTGTTGGGAATGGGGGAGGGATTACACTGTTATGTAGAGCAGCGTCTCATATTTTAGGCAGATCAGTCAGGCAAATTCTTGGTGCAACACCTTTCTCTGTTATGATGACCAGGCCGTTTCCAGGGGCATGCGATCGCATGGGACACGCCCCTAGATGACTTTACTGGGCGCCCCCCCCCCCCCCGTGGGCGCCCCCCCCCTCCCCCCCCCC
>WWET01006467.1:26551-50489 GCA_011038615.1 Limnodynastes dumerilii
GATGAGGCTCCGTTATTTATACTGTTCTATCCTGTTCCACGAATGAGCTCAGCATTTCAAAATGAAATCCCCTTTTCCTCTCATGTTATTGTCTTAAGAATAGAGTGAAATAATATGTTTTGTAGACGTTTGTGGTGAGTGTTTATTTTTGTTTTATATAAGTACCGTAATGGAGCGTCCCACATCTGGCTAAATGTAAATCTGATTCTCGGCTTCTGAAAGACAAAATGGAAGGTGCCCATATCTTCCAATGAGATTTTAGCTGTCATAGTACAGAAGGTGCTAGGTCCATGATAGTTAGAAATGAAATGGTTGCTATGGACAATCGCTTCACTTTCTTATTGGAACCTCTAGCAAACTGTAAACTTGTTTTCAGAAAGACCTTTAATGGCGGCCCCTAAAATTTATCTCTGCTGTTCTGTACGTATATTTCAATATTACATCAGGTAACAAGCCCTGGCTTTTAATTGCAAATCACCCTTGAAGTTGTGTTCATGGAGTAGAATAAAATAATTTGCTCGGTCTGAGCAGTTGGCCTGGTAGCCATGTGTGATATCTCTCCATGCATGATAATCAGCCAATAGGAACTCAAACATGAAAAAATATGGACTTCTTCACATACAGAGCTCACAATGATCAATCTATAGCAGGATTTGTTAAATCACAGGAAATACCAAGGGTTTAATGCAAGGATTGCAGGAGACCAAAATAAGATGTAGAGATTTATTGCTGGTAGCAGAGTAACAGAACATATACACTGTACAGAAATAACAGAAAGGGACTATACACAAGTACAAGATAGATTCCAGGTAAATACACAGGTGTGAGGTAACGAGTGTCAGACAGAGTATACAGGTATGAGGAAACGGCTTACAAACTGAGTACACAGGGATGAGAAACCGGATGTCAGGCAAGGTATACAGATTACAGACACTGGTAAAAGTGTAACAAAGATCAATAACCTAAATAAAGACAAGGAAGCTTAGAGAACAAGCAAGAATGCAGACAAGCGGAGGCAGATTACAGGAACAGGGCAGAGACCAGCAAACTAACACACAGCAACAGGGAGCAGGAAATAATGACCCACACCTTGCTCTGGGGGAAGAGATATATAAAGCCAAAGCACAGGTGCAGGTTATGGGCCTGTAATTAGTCCACAGGAGGCCAACAGCATCCCCTAGGGCAGGTAATGTCCACAAATAAGATTAACTGATCCATGTCTAGAGGTAAAACAAGATACAGCAGTCCAGGATGTAACACATAAGCATCCATTTTTGTCAATTAGTCATTCATTCAACTGATTAGAAACTGTGGACATAACTGAGACCTGAGGTGCTTCTTGTATCAATTTGCAATGCATCCTAATCCCTTATTTATATGTCAGTAAATGGTAAGAGCTGGCCGCATTGCTCAGTGATGTCACTAGTTTCTAGTAAGCGATTAGAGTTCATATTGCTGCCTCAGCATTGTTCCTAGTCAAGGAGTGAAGTGAATATCAGTCTAGCCTACAAAATGGCTGCCTCCATGGGCCCCCACTAATATTGCTCACCATTTTGGTGTATGTGATATTAATCTGGAATCTGGCAGTTCCTGTTGCTATGTCAACAACAACTATTTTGACAATGATCTAGCCAACACCACAATGTTGTCTCTATCATTGAAGATATTGTTTAAAGCAAGTATTATTAAAAATAATAATATAAATTATTACCTTTTTTCATACTCTCATCTGGAAGAATGCCAATCAGTTCACCCAGTCAGCACACTAATATAGGCCTGCTCCCACGTTGCTCCCGTGATACCCATTCTGTTTCTTGCGTCCCATGATACCCATTTTTTTTCTCACTTCCAATTATGATTTTTGTGGGTGGGAGAGCACCAAGAGATAAATCCTATATACTAATATGATGTTTAACAAGTACATGGTGAATATATTTGGATATCCCCTTACTTTTGTTTAATTCCTCATCGTTTTCATTCCCCTTTTGGTCAGTTTATGTCACTATTCAGAGTGTGGCTTGTGTTTGTTATAATTGGTGTTCAGGTGTTTTGAAACTACGA
Source organism: Limnodynastes dumerilii (assembly GCA_011038615.1). Taxonomy (NCBI): domain Eukaryota; kingdom Metazoa; phylum Chordata; class Amphibia; order Anura; family Limnodynastidae; genus Limnodynastes; species Limnodynastes dumerilii. The sequence continues at coordinate 28,613 of WWET01006467.1, forward strand.
TTCCCAGCATGCTTTACCTGCACAGACATAGCTGATACCTGGCAAAGCATTCTGGCACTTGTAGTTTCACAACAACGGCAGAGCCACCGATCGGCCAGGCTTGCTCTAAACGTTGCTTTTGTGGTATGTCATGTGTTCAAACATGGCCGACTGCAGACATTTTTTATTTCATAGTTGGAGTCTGTGTAACATTGTCCTGTGTGCAGTAACATTCTTATAAATAGATTTCTATGCCTGGAATGCTTTGAGACGTGCCATTATCATGGCCTTTATAATAACCGCCATGAGTCACCACAGATACAGAGGCCATTGTGTCTCGGATTCCCAGCATATATTATTAACAACCACATGCTGTCACCAGACTCTGTCTCTGACTACTCATAACATAGAATCCAGGAACATGAGGTTTTTATATAGACAACCTGTACCATAGTGATACCTGATAGATGACATGGATGCATTTATTCATATAACGATACATCCATAATACCAGAGGAGAAGATCACAAGACCATAATGGTTCACAGATCAGATGACCACAATGGTTCATCACTGGAGCTATGTTCTTAATAGCATAGAGGTAACAAATGGTATACCGAGATGCAAAAATAACTAATGGGAATACCATAGAGTCCATGAGTTTTATTTTGCATATTAAATGTGTTTTAGGGTTAGCTGTCCTTAGAGGACATGAATATTTAAGCAGACTACTTAATGGTAACACATTCTAGATGGCAGGAGACGTTCAGAATGACTGATTCTTCATATATAATTGAGTGATGGGGAAATATTTCCCCTATGCACAGCCCACTTCCTGTTAGTCATTCAATTCAAGACTGCTCCAATCAGATTCTTTGTTATGAACCACTTCAGAGAGAGAATGGAGACTTCCAATCCAGATTAAACATTAACTCTAGCTAAATGGTTCCATAAATAGAAATGTTATTAGTGGGTAAATTACTCCCCTTTGGGGCCATATGCATATTATCTTCTAAAATTGAGAAAAAGACGTTTCTTTCATTGTTTTCTTTTCTATTGAATGTAAACTCATTTATTTACATTCATTAACCTGTCAGCCATTTTGTTGTAGTCCTACAACCCCAGCACTTGTAATGTCCTGAGCAACCATGTCTTTGATATTCTGGAAGGATGGGGGGTGGGGGAGCAGGTTGTAGGGCAGTTTCCAGGTATGGATTGAGCTGGCGTTTGTGGGCTTCATAGATCCCCTTGGTGGTTTGAGGACCCCCTAGGCCACAGCCTGCTCAGCCTACCCTTAATACCTGTCCTGTCCTCAGGTTCTGTTGACCTGGTAAAAGTTCTACAGTATCAACGAGGTGTATGTTAGTGGCTCTGTAACATAAGCCATTTTGTCTGAGATGGCTCTTGTGGCATGTTGGAGGAGTATTGTGTAGTCTCTGTGATTTACAAGCCCCGGGCAGCACTGTGTCCTTGTTTGCGTTGTTAAGCCACTTGTTGGCATGTCCTTGCTGTGGTCAAGAGCCATCTGTCACAGATTTTTCTTTTCCAATAAAACCTGTTCTTACAAGTAATCAGCGCTATGTAAGCAGTCACATTGTATGTACAGCCTTTGTAACCTGTATCTGTCAGCACCTTGGACTCAAAGTTTTGTTCTCTTTTCACAGTCCAGTTTTTTGTGTTTTCATTATTTGCATAATGCAATAACCTTCATAGCACAGTTCTTGCCTCAGTTACTGTTAAAAGCTAGATATTTCTAGCACTGTGTCTACAGGATATAGAAGGTTTATGTCACTTTATAGGTCATTGGTGCGGCCTTACCTGGAATACTGCAGTTCTTGAGGCCATATCTCCAGAAGGACATATATATATATATATATACGTTAGAGATGTGCAGAGGTAGAAGGGGTATAGCCAGGTACAGGAGGGAGAGGGGGATATGATAGAAGGGATATAACAATGTACAGGAGGGAGAGGGGGATGTGACAGAAGGATATAATCAGGTACAGGAGGGAGAGTTGATACAATGACACCAGTGTAGTGCTCTCCAGCTCTTTATAAACACATTGTTGCTGAAATATGAAGTTGTTTTTCTACAAAGTGCATGATTTATATCTGGTTACTTCTTTCTTTTAGATCTCAGATTTTGGACTTGCCAAGTGGAACGGGTTGTCCAATTCTCATGAGCTGAGTCTGGACGGCATCTGCGGGACCATTGCTTATCTCCCCCCAGAGCGTTTTAAGGAGAAGAACAGAAACTTCGACACCAAACATGATGTTTATAGGTAAGAAGGGGTCCGTCATGTATTCTGTAACAAGATTTGTAAGTGAAGAGATATGGATCTAATCCTACCGACGTGACTTCTGATGTCTAAAGCCGGCAATACCCATGAGCGATCATTGCTCCGATCTTCCCGTTATCGAGGGAGCGCACCAATTATTGCAGGATGGATTTCTAAAACCCCTTATAATCCGCACGGAAACGCTAGGGTCCAATGATATTATTGTTTGTCTCCCAACTTTTATCAATAGCAAGCTCCCGATATCGTGTAGCGCGCGGCCATTTTAAATAATCGCTCCTGCACCTCCTCCTCCTGGCCGGAGTTTCCCCATCCGTCTGAAACCATAGTTATCAGCGAGTACAGCAGCAATACAGCAATGTTCTGGCAGAGATACAGGGCTTCCATTACTGTCTCACTGCTATAATTATGGAGTCAGACTGATGGGGAATTTCCAGCCAGGAGGTGAAGCTGTCACACGCCACTGACCGTATTTTCTCCAGCCGGTGAATTAGATGCAAACGCCTCCTGTTAATCCTGTGCAGAGATGGACATGAGACCTGTGCAGCCAATCGTCTGCATGGGCCTCCTGTTCTTCTCTGCAGCCCCTCCCCCTTCTGCCAGGATTATTGGTCCAGTAGGCGGGGTGTGTGGTGCTGATATCAGGGCCTTTCCTAGTGGAGAATCATCCCAATTATTGGACGTTTTCAACTGGGAGCGATAATTGCTCTGGTGTATGACTAGTTTTGGAAAAATGGAGATGTTGCCCATAGCAACCAATCAGCTCTTGCTTTCCTATTACATACTAAAAAATATCAGCTAGAATCTGATTGGTTGCTAAGGGCAATATCTCCACTTTTCCAAACCTGCCCTTGCACTTAATTCATGTACAACTCGTGCTCCAGAGAAGAGTATCTATTCCAGATTACCAGGGCTGGATTTAGGGGGTCTGGCTACCACAATCCTCTTGCCATGTTCCTCTTCAGCACTAGTTTAGTAGATTTTATTTAGATATTTACTACAAATGTCCTAATTCATTTTCTTTTTCCCATCTTTAGTTTTGCCATCGTTATTTGGGGACTCCTTACACAGCAGAAGCCATTTGCAGGTAATGTTCTATTTATACGTTGACTTTGACTTAGAATAAACTAGTTAAAAGATAACTTCAGCATTGTGTAATGAATAATATTACTGTAATGTATAACTGCAGGCCTTCCTCCATTTCCTTGTTCCAGCTTTGTGATTCCACAATACCAGTTCACTGCCATAAATACTATCTATCTATCTATCTATCTATCTATCTATCTATCTATCTATCTATCGATCTATCGATCTATCTATCTATCTATCTATCTCATATCTATCTATCTATCTATTCATCTCATATCTATCTATCTATTCATCTCATATCTATCTATCTCATATCTATCTATCTATTCTATACACAGCAGAGCCTTTATACTGGTGACGGGAGTTTCCGGGGCGCTTGCATTGAGTTGCGTGGGGACAGTAGACATTGTCCTGTGTTTCCGGCACATTGTGTTGTTCGTGCCCGGACAAGCTGGGGCATAGGCTGATTACGGGGCTGTGCCTGTGGTTAGCGTGAGGTGTAAGTTCAGTGCGTGGGCAGGATAATGTACACAGAACACGAGTGAAGAAAGTGATTTATGGCTCGTTTCATGTTACCGAGCCTCATATTTGCATTATTTCTGCAGAGGAGAAGAATATCCTGCACATCATGGTGAAAGTGGGCGGAGGCTTACGCCCGGACCTGGCGCAGATCCCACGGTCCAGACCCCAGCAGTGCGAGGAGATGATCAGACTGATGCAGCGGTGTTGGCACGACAAGCCTCAGCGCCGGCCTTCATTCCAAGGTAAGGCGAGACTTTAGACGCAGACGTTGAATTAAGTTGAATTGCACATAACAAACTACAGCAAAGATTAGATCATCCGTGCGCCATCCTTCACCAGATCCATACCTAACTACGCACAGCGCCCGCAAATCCTTCAAATCCACTCTGCCAACTTCATCATGTGGCTGTGGTTGCCATGGAAATCCAGGCCTAAAATAAAAAATTAATAGCAGTCTAAAGAATGCAGAAACCCCAACGTTCCTGCCACAGTGATTTACTATAGAACATGTTTTTCTTGGGATTGCTGCAATTGACTGAATTTTGCAAGACTGTGTCAGGAGGAAGCCCGATTTCCTCACCTTTTTTTGGAAAGTTGAATACAAGTTTAAATAGACCCATTGCCAAGCGTCTTTCTTGGAGGTTTTGTTTGTGTGTTTATTTGTTTTTCTTTTCGGCGTCAATCAACGTGAGTGTAAATCTGAACTCGCAGCTGATTGTGGAATGTGGCTCGTCCACAAGTTACAAGTCCTGACAATACTTGTCTTGTCTTAAACTGAGGTGTCGCAACGCGGCCGTTCCTAAGTTTTAATACTGTATTGTCATTTCTCGAAGCTGCGATGAGATGGCAGAGTGAAAGGTTGTTGTTGGTTCTGTGTTTGAGGTTTTATTGTCTTCTGTGTGCACTTAAAGAAGACCGATGTCGCCAATAGATAACGACCCTCTGATACCATGTGAGACGTCGTTATGGAAATATAACGCCCTATGTTGCGCTTTAAGCACACGATCACTGACCAGCTTTTCCTTCTCCTCTAAACAGAGATTACGTCGGAGACAGAGCTGCTGTGTACGAAACACGAGCATGAGACCATTCCGTCGCCGTGTCCGGAGACGCTGGAAAAAACGACCACGGAAACCGATTGTGAGGTAATGTTCATCTACAAGAAAACCGATCGTTGCGTCAATTTTCAACAAGTGGCTCTACAAATGGGGTCTACGTAACACGGATCTATTGACTGTTCAAAGAGAATCTGTGCTCTGGGATTCTGTCCAACCGGGCGTTATTTGCCAGTGGATAACCCTTGAACGCTTGTTGCAGGAGATGCAGCATTTATGGAGACAGCTTAGTTCTCTCTGCCATAGATCATTTATGTATCTAGAGTCTTGTATTTAAGGACACCCGCCCTGATTCACACTTAAGAGGGAGTTAGGTGTGGACAGATTCACACCTAACCTGCCTCCTGGTTTTAGGTACCTTGGGCCTGATCCAGACCTACGCTCGCAAGCGATCGTAGACTGGTCGTAAGCGTAAATTCGCCAGAAAAAACGCACTGCGCATGTGCAGAGTGACAACTTCCGGTCGTACGAAAGACCTTTTACGTATCGGCGATTCAGACGTCCGTATTGTTTGCGTATTTTCCGACGACGGGGCATGTTTCTATTACGAAGTTAGTACGGACGCTGGAGTTAGGGAATGTAGGCGGGGGGGGAGCCATTTAAATTGTACAGTATGGGCGTGCCCGGTACGATCAGCGCGTCGCTACGAAAATTCGTACTAACGCCAGGAAAAGTTAAGGTAGGGTTCAGCCGGCGTACGGAGGTAAAGGTAAGGGGAGTGTCATGGGTGTGAAAGTCTGCGTAGGTCTGGATCAGGCCCCTTATCTCTTCTTAAGAAGGAAACTATGCACGGACCTTTCCTCTCCCCCGCCCTCCCCGACTAATCTAAACCCCTCCCACTATTAACGAAACACTCCCTGAGGCAGCATTAGGCCGCTTCTTTCTAATAAACTACTCCGTGGGGTCTTTAAAGACTGCACCGAGGCAATTATGTACCTAACCGGTACATAGATTGCGTAAGTGACCTACTATGCATGCCTAGTAGATCATTCGGAAAAATACGCACTGAAGAAGCTTCTTAAGTGTGAATCAGGGACAACATAACTAATGTCAATAGGTCGGATCCTGCATTCGGAACGTTACCTCAGTTACACAACCAAATTGCGTAAGTCGGGGGTTTGGAGGGGAGAACACATGCGCCCTCCAGATGTTACGTGCATTTTATACACATAACACCCAATGGTATGGAAATTAGTTCCATACGATGGGAATTGCGAACAAAGGGGCTTTGCTACACACGAGAGGGGAGTGACCGGGGGGAGTTCACTTCCCTCCTCCATGCGTACAGATAGGATTCCGCACGTACGGAATGTGTGCGTCAGTCTGGATCAGGTCCTATGATATAGAGAGACCCGAAAAGTAAAGCAAATATGATTTAGTAGATAAACGATGAAGGAATATATGTCGTTATGAAACATTGGTAACCCTACCTCAAGTTTATGTAAATGTGTTGCTTGTTACTGCCAATCACATTGTAGCTACAATTTTCAATGGGGTACTAGAGAGATCTCATTGGTCGATGTGCACAGTCCAGTGGTTAACTTGTAGGAACTTATTAAAAGAAGAGGAAAGTTATCAAACCAATTAGGTTCAGTGACTCCTCCCATCCACAAGAATTCTTGACCGTCTCATTGGAGGCCATATACGCATATATAATTTCTAAGCTTGAGTTTTACCTTGTGGTATATACGTCTTTGTTCTTACCGTGATGTTTTTTTCAATTAAAGGATTCCACCAAGCATTCGGAGCGCGTGTGTCCCACTCCACCGTTTCATAAAGACTACAGCCTCTCCGAGCTGCTCTCCCAGCTGGATTCTGGAATTTCCCAGACCATAGAGGAACCGGAGAGCCTCTGTCACAGTACATCTGAGCCAGAGTTGGCGACCAGTGACAAACGCCTCTCTGGCATCTCCTCCGACTCTGCTTTCTCGTCCAGAGGATCTCTCAACTTTTCCTTTGAAAAAGATTGCTCCGTAGCTGGTAAGTTATCAATCCTGTGCTTTTTGCAAAGACCTCTTTTTAATTTTGATGTAATGAGATGATTTCCTAATTTATTTGTTCCCTTTTATTCAGACCTTAGCACAACAGAGATTCAGAAGAAGAAGCTGATTGATGCCATCATGGCTGGAGACAATGCAAAGCTACTGAAGATCCTGCAGCCTCAAGATGTTGAGTTGGTGTTGGATGGGAGGTCCAGTCTCCTTCACTTGGCTGTAGAGGCTGGACAGGAGGAGTGTGTCCAGTTGCTTCTTCTCTACAACGCTAGCCCAAATTTGACCAACCTGAAGGGCTCCACTCCTCTCCACATTGCTGCTGAGAAGAAGCTGAAAGGCATTGTGGAACTTCTCCTGACTAAGAAGATCAACATCAACGCCAAAGACGAAGACCACTTCACAGCCCTTCATTTTTCCGCTCAGAACGGAGACGAGGCTATAACTCGTGTTCTCCTAGACAAGAACGCCTCTCTGAGCGAGGTGGACGTTAAAGGCAGGACGCCGCTTCACGTGGCTTGCCAACACGGCCAGGAGACCATCGTCCGCCTGTTTCTACGGCGAGACGCTGACATCGCCGTCAAGGGGCTTGACAACTGGGTTTCCCTGCATTACGCAGCCTGGCAGGGTCATTTAAATATCGTTAAGCTTCTTGCAAAGCAACAAAATGCCAACCTGAACGCTCAGACCTCCGATGGGAGAACCCCATTGCATCTTGCTGCGCAAAGAGGACACTATAGAGTGGCTCGGATCCTTGTGGAGCTTGGTTGCGATGTGAACCTTCCAAATGCCTCATTGAAAACCCCTCTACACATCGCTGCCGAGACTGGGCACACCAGCACGGCGCGACTGCTTCTCCACCACAAGGCCAACATAGATGCTACTACGTTACAAGGCTACACCGCTCTAGATATTGCAAACCATAACCAGCATTATTCGGCGATTAAACTTCTGATGGATGAAAAATTGAAAACCGATTGCGAGGAAAACGTCTTGTTCGTGGAAAGTATTTGAATTTGGATTTTGTGATGGTCTTTCTATGAGTTTTTAGGCCCAGTCATGTTCCTTATGTACTTGGGGGATTTAAGGTGCCTGGAAATTTCGTTGGCGTATTGGACATTTCTCCAAATGTTTTAAGTTTGGTTCTGAGGCAGAACATCTCAACCCATGGAGTGCGTGAGGAAACCACAAGTCACTTTGTGACTTCTGCTTCACTGGAGGACAAACTCCACCAAGGAAAATAATTATCTCACGATTTAACAACTCGATTCCTTTTATTGGAGAGTATTTTATTCCTCTAGAGACATTTCGGCATTGATCATGAAGTTCTCTTACCATTATTTGTGGTCTTTGATCTCCAACACATAGAAATGCTAACAAGGAAATAGATAATTATAATAACTTGTAGGGTCAATGACCCCTTAATTTTTCGTTGATGAACAATTTTGTCTTACATTTTTTTTTTACCCTGTAAAAGGTGAATTGTTTCTAATTTGAAGGTGCATTTGTCGACAAGCCTGATATTTGTGACAATCAAATATTCAATGAGTTCACCTTTAGTTAATGTTGTAAGTTGCTTATCAACTAGCCTCAACTGTTGATAGATGGTCTTTATAACCGTGGCCATGAAAGTGATGCTCTTTCCAAATGGCAAAATAATTCTCTTAAATTGAGCAAATCACTGAGTGGATTTCCAATTTTAGATCATTATTGGCTCCTACATGTTCTTCGTCCATTTTGTTATATAACCAGAAGTCTTGATGGTTTTTTTCATTCAGTCGTGGTTTGATTTCTAAGCCCATGGAGACAAAATGGTTCTCTCTGCCATAGATAACAAATTGTGATTTGTGGTTTCTGTTTTGTACAGATCACATTTTGTTTTTTTATTTTGTTTTTTTTTGTTCTAAGATAGGCATTGCCACTTTTATTATACATGTCAAACATGTCCTCCACTTTCACCATCCGGAAACTCTACGGGCCAGATTTAGTAAGCTTTGGAAAAGAGGAGATGTTGCCCATAGCATCCAATCAGATTCTAGCTGACATTCTCTAGTATGTAATAGAAAAGTGAGAGCTAGAATCTGATTGGTTGCTACGGGCAACATCTCCACTTTTGCAAACCCGCAGCTTAGTAAATTTGGCCATGACTGCCCACAAGGGTCAGATCCAGAGTTTAAAAATAAGAGGAAAACAGGTGGAAATTTACACCTGGACAAAACAGCTGGAATTGCAGAACTGTTTCATAATTTTAGTCCTTTAGTGGACTGGGTCCTATGCAACCCTTTTTAGAAATGAACAATCGACGTAAATCTGTCCGTGTTAAGTTGAATTTTATTGCTTTGTTCTATAAGTGAATTTCAGCTGCGGTGGTGATATACACGGAGGGGGTGAGGGAGGAGGAGGTTGTTGGTGGGTAGTCAAGAAAGTTGTAGCTCATTAACCCCACAGATGACCTAAAGCACACACCTGACTGTCCCTACCAGTGCAGAGCGGGTTAATAAAAGCCACCTGATGGCCTACCTCCTGGTTAACTCCCTTTTGTCAATTACAGGCGGAACGAGGCCTCGCCTATGGGCCTTGCAGCTGATCAGGGGCACGTGTCTGTTTGCTATTGCAAATCTGTATAATATTTATCTTGTTACCCTAAACCACAGGTGTCGTTTCGGGGATCAACCATTTATTTGTAAATGACTGTCATTTAAATACACAGTTGCAATGAATATACTGTGTATATCGTGATCAGCCGGCTTGCATACAACCAATGTTTATATTTTTCTTTCTATGACAGAAGGTATTGTGGAAACCGTGATCTGTGTATGTTTTAATACACCTGTTTTGTACGGTTTTTTTGTCATTCAGTCTTCTTGCTTTGTATTACAGCCATTTTTACAAATAAAATATTTTACTACTGTGATATTTTGGTCCTGTGTTTCATTGACCTTTATTTTAGGTGTCTGTATCCGATCAGATCTTAGGCCCGTATTCAGGGTACCGGACGTATAACATATACGTCCAGTGTTTAGCGATTTTTTTACGCTATCTACGTATCTTTTTCTTATGTAGATTGTGTAAATGCGGTTTGAAAGACCACTTTTACGCAATCTACATAAGAAAAAGATATGTAGATGACGTAAAAAAATGACTACGCATGCGCAGGGTTAATGGAATCTTTTTACATTTTTTTCTTTATTAAGCAAAGGGAGGGGGGGGAAACTTACTGGCTTTGATCCAGATCAGACCGCCAGCGGTAGCGCATTCTGCTTGCCGTACTTGCGTGCTGTAAGGGACATTTTGTTACGTACCATCCACATGCTCAAGTAAACGGGATGTCTGAATGGGAAGTAAATAACGACGAGTGGCGAATGGGCACAAAGCAGCGAGCTCTTTAGATACGCTCTGCAAGTACGGGGTGGTATAACGTGTATGAAAGGGTTACAATTTCCGCTGTCAGTCTCCGGCACGAAAATGGCTGTTTAGAATAAAGGCAGCGGAAAGTCCTTCATCGTCTGTTTCTATTTCGAAAACAGCCATTTTCGATTTATTTTTCATTTTTTATTTTTATATTGGGTACCCATAAGAGGGTCATGGGGAAGGGGGATTAGGGTCATGGAAGGGGAGTGTAGATTTAGGCTGCGCAGAGGGGAGTCTTACGGTTAGGATGTGGGGAGGGGAGTCTTCGGGTCAGGCTGCAGGGAGGGGAGTCTTAGGGTCAGGCTGCAGGGAAGGGAGTCTTAGGGTCAGGCTGCCAGCAGGGGAGACTTGGGTTTAGGCTGTGGGGAGGGGAGGGTTAGGCTGCAGGAAAAGGAGAGTTAGGGTAATGGAAGGGGAGGTTTAGGGAAAGGGTTGGGGTTAGATTTTATACTTACCATTCGGAGCACCGTGTTGGAGACAAAAGGAAATTATTTCGCTGCCAGTGCGAAGCTATCCTCAGCAGAGCCCACAGCCGCAATTTCAAGGAAAATATAAAGATATGAAACTTTTTTTTTTTTGTTACTGTCCTTTACAGAAAAACAACCACTATAAGAATAAAAATAACAGTTGCCGTCTTATAATAAGAAAACAAAAGTCAGGCTAATTGAGTTATTTTCATAGCATTTTATTTCATTTATATGACCCTGGAACATGCTGCAGGATCCATTCGTGTAGAACTTTGCATTATTGACCCCTAACTGGGTGGCACACCTGTCAAATTTAAGTTTCCTGACACTAATCAAAAGAAGCCGTGCCCCGGAGAACCCCAATGCTGAGGAAATCCCTCCTGGTTCTCTCTGAATCCTCCTCTGACTCCTCCAGGGGGGACATGACTATCCTCACACAAGGAGAGCTTCATTTTTCTCTTTTGCTTTATTGACCCCCTGACTGGGTGGTGCCCCTCTCCAATTTTGATTTCCTGCCACCGATCCAAATAAACCGCTCCCAAGGAACACCCAATTCCTAGAAAATCTCTCCTGATTATTTACAAGTCCCGCCTCCTTCAAGGGTCTGTGATATTCAGACGGCATGCAGTTTTGCAGATAGCGTGTGTGTGTAAATATATATATATCCAAGATGGAGGTTGCTCAGATCAATCTATAAGGTAATTATACAGCAGGTGCACAAAGCAAGAGGAGTTTGCACAAAAACAAAACACGGCCTAGCCCTCTATCCATTACCCAGCGACTAACCATAATCTTCTATCTTTAAAATAAAAGTCAGAAAATTAGTTACAGATATCTGCAGACACGTGATAAGCCATCCGCCACTTACAAGGCTTCTCTGTTTGGTGGTCCTAACTCTAAAAGACCCGTAGTTGGGACTCTGGTTTTTAGAGTTAGGACCACCAAACAGAGAAGCCTTGTAAGTGGCTGGTGGCTTATCATATATCTGCAGATATTTGTAACTAATCCTCTGACTTTTATTTTAAAGATAGTCGCTGGGTAATGGCTAGAGTGCAAGGCCTTGTTTTGTGTATATATAGATATATATATATCTATATATATATATATACACATGTAGACCATGTTTGCGCACACGGCAGCAGGTATTTTGGACCACTCTTCCATGCAGATCTTCTCTAGATCTATCATGTTTTGGGGCTGTCGCCGGGCAACACAGACTTTCAAATCCCTCCACAGATTTTCTATTGGGTTGAGGTCTGGAGACTGCCTAGGCCACTCCAGGACCTTGAAATATCACAGGGGGAACTAGCAAGTCGTGGGCCCAGGTGCAAAAAATATGCTTTGGCCCTGGTGATATCCCAGGTAACCCGTTGGGGAGCTGATGGTGGCTGTGGGCACTTGTATCAGCATGGGCCCAGTGCTATTGCCCCAATGGTTCCGGCCCTGATGTGTGTATATGTGTATATTTATATACTTTTTTATATACAGATATACACTGTTTAATGGAAAAAAAAAAGGTAACAGAATTCCCACAACATTGTTTAAACCCAGTAAAAAATAAATAAACTCATTTTGGTATAAGAATATAGGGCTTAATCTCCGTAGGTTTGGAAGTCTCCGGAAGAGGGGATTGCGCTCTTCTGTCTCTCCCTCTCTCGTGCGGAAGTTTGGATACTTGTGTTCCTAGAACCCTATGTTAACATCGCTGCACAGATCCGCGTGGAACTGCTTATCGTCACCCCCGGCTTTTAATGAACGTCTTGTCTGGCGGGGATTGGGCACGCTGAAGTCAAATGCCGTTCGCTAGGGAGATCTGTAACGTGACAGCGGCCGCACACATGTGCAGATGGTACTTTCTAGAGGTGCCCCTAAATGAGGATCAGACCAATAATTGCTGTTTTTTCATTTCATCCAATGTTGTATATTTGTTTTCGATGGAGTAATCCGGAAATTAGCGCAGTTACCGCCTCTCCGCCATAAGTGTCATTATACTAGATCCTAATATCGATAACGTATCCACGCCTCTGTACGAACGATCAGGAAGCCACTCCCATCCCTCGTGTAGCTTTCCCATCTGCCCCCACTTAAAATAAAATGTCTTCGTATTGTCATTCAGGATCTCTCGGCCGCCTGAATCCCCACCCTCACGTTACACTATAATAATAAACCCCCCCTGCTATTGAGCGCAACCCCGTCCTGCTGTCAGAACTGATACAAGCCGGGGTTTTGGATCAGCCCAACGTTCTTTCCGTTCACGGTGCTCGGATTATGCGCAAGCTGCAAGAGCGGACATTTTCCAATGCAAACGTACGGTTTCCAGTCCATTGCTCTTATGCCTGGATGGGTCATAATGTGTCCTGATTGGCCCACACGGATTCTCACGCAGCTCTGAATATGCGCAATGTGAATGAGCAGAACTCAGGCGTGGATCCACCCATCGTTTATCACCTGCAGCAACGTGAGCCGTATTGCACAATCGTCTCCTTCCTCTTCTAAAATTGTTACCTAAACTATAGCATGTTATAGATGATATCTGCGTATACCGGAGGTCTGGGGTGCCTCTCTTACTGATGAATAGGTGTCATTTGCCCTATTGCACATTGCATTAGACATCTCTTTTGTTTGACACGTGACAACTGGGATAATGGCTGCAGGGGATATTACTGACCAGAGATCTATTTTGGAGCAGTTTATAAAGGGAGGGGCAGCTGCTTGTGTGATGCAAGCTCATGTGGATGCTGTGTGACTGATGTCTGCGCAGGTCACAGCACGCCCGGGCTGCCGTCTACAGGCAAAGGGATCTCTGCAGCCTCTGCCAGGAAGGATTCTGTTTACATGCTCAAAGTCCGTATGGCGTCTTTGTAAGCAAATGTCAGATGTGTTGATTGTTACCGCTGGTTATTACAGAAAGCCACAGAAACGCAGAACGTGACGGCAGATAAGAGCCACACGGCCCATCCAGTCTGCCCAGTATTTATTTAAATATTGACCCTAGACCCCATTTGACTCTCAATTTAGTTTAATATTTAGAATATTCTTATATTTAAATGGTTCATCTGTGTGACCTCTACTACCTCAGATGGGAGAATATTCCACTTATCTATCACCCTTTCAGTGAAGTCATTATTCCGCACATTTCCTCTGAATCTACCACCCTCCAGTTTATATTCATGCCCTCGTGTTCTAATACACCTCTTCCTTTGATTAATGCATCCCTGCTGTGCCTGGTTACCCCAATTCATACATGTGAGAACTGCAATCATATCCCAGACTCTTCTCTGCTCCAAGCTATACATGTTCTTCCTCTAGTCTATCTTTGTATGTTGTGTGACACAGGCCATGCACCATTTTAGTTGCTCTTCTCTGCTTGAAGCTATACATGTTACTTCCTCTAGTCTCTCTGTATGTTGTGTGACACAGGCAATGCACCATTTAAGTTGCCCTTTTCTGCTCCAAGCTATACATGTTACTTCCTCTAGTCTTTCTTTCTTTCTTTGTATGTTGTGTGACACAGGCCATGCACCATTTTAGTTGCTCTTCTCTGCTCCAAGCTAGACATGTTACTTCCTCTAGTCTGTCTCTGTATGCTGTGTGACACAGGCCATGCACCATTTTAGTTGCTCTTCTCTGCTCCAAGCTATACATGTTTAGTTCCTCTAGCCTTTCTTGGTATGTTGTGTGACACAGGCCATGGACCATTTTAGTAGCTCTTCTTTGCACAGTCTCTAATGTATTGATGTCCTTCTGGAGATACGGTTGTATAGCCATATAGAGGGACAGTGTAGAAGTTGCATATGACAATGTCCTGGGCCTGTGTATAGAGTGTGTTGTGAACTGTATATCATGCAATCATTACATAATAAATCATATTCTCTTCCTCACTCTATATAGCTGTCATAGTCTGTCTTATTAGATTGCATACAGAAGTAAAGTCAGGGCCTCATGAATTGCGTATTTATTTTGTATTTTATGGTAAACGCAGAGGGACGCGGGCTCTATAATCTGTAACATGATTAGTGACGGCGATTTATAATAGATACTAATCAGTCACATCCAGGCTTTTGAATTTCAGGCAGATTGCAGAAAGTTTTTCACATCGAGCGTGCTCAGAGCTGCAAAAATCTATGCTAACCAATCAGAAGGCACCCTTCTAGAGAGCAATGACAGAGGAGGCGGGGCTAAATTCACAAGTGGGCGTTCCCTCTTAGTCTGTGTACAGTAAAGACATTACGTGTGTTAGAGCATGCTGGGAATCATAGTTTTACAACACCTGGAGAGTCTTACATTGACCAGTCCTGTTCTAGATCTATCTAAATCTTTGCTCACGGATCTGAATTCAGAGCAACAACTACAAAAAAAGTGGAAATTTGCACCTAAACAAACTATGTTTTAATTTGGGAGATGCAAATAGATTTAATTTTTTGGGCAAATATTGTCTGTGCACACATATACTAAACAACATTCATTTTAAACTCTAATTTAGAGTGGAGTTAGCTATTCATTCTAATTTGCGCAGTTGTAACTTGTCTCTCCGCAGTTTAATATGGTTTTTCCCAGCTGCACGTTACCTCCTGTTATTGCTGTTATTATCAGGAGAAGCTGCTGAGTAAAACACATTTCATTAACGTGCAACACTTACCTTGTTTATTTCAGTACAACGCTATCAGATTGTCCTCAGTGCAGACAAGGTTTATGGCTGGTTAGTCATCAGCTGGGATATATTAAGCAAATATTGCACATTAAGATCTTGTTTCCGTGTTCTGTTTATTATTTTCGTGTTTTACAGATAAAAACTTGGTGACCTTAACCCAATATTGCGATATTGTGATTTAAACCCCATTTTTATGTATGTGCTGACACATAGGGGCTGATTCAGAGTTTGGGAGTAAGGGTAAATCAGGTGTAAGTGTACAGCTCAGCTATACCATTTTGCAAAGTAAAGGGTGCTAATTAATCTCTAATCTTCTACATGCAGGGAATATACATTACTTTTGCACACAGAACTCACATACTGCATAGCTTTATATTTAATCTATGAAACAGAGTTGAGCTAAGAAATGTAACCTCTTAAATATAATTTTGCTTTACAATTTAAATCTGTCTCCCCTTGCAGCTCAACATGGTATCGCTCAGGTCTACACTTACACCTAAAAAAAGGTATAAGTGCAACACGGGATCAGCCTTATAGTGTTATAGAATGTGTGTTTGGAGAGCCGAACCTGTCTTTAGTTCCTTGTAGTTATACAGTGGTCTCTCTGGTCCTTTGCTGCACCTCTCCATTTATATATATACACTTGCACACATTTATATATACACTTGCACACATTTATATATACACTGCACACATTTATATATACACTGCACACATTTATATATACACTGCACACATTTATATAATATCTGCACACATTTATATATACACTGCACACATTTTTATATACACTGCACACATTTTTATATACACTGCACACATTTATATATACACTGCACACATTTATATATACACTTGCCTTGCACATATATATACACACTGCACACATTTATATATACACACTGCACACATTTATATATACACACTGCACACATTTATATATACACACTGCACACATTTATATATACACACTGCACACATTTATATATACACACTGCACACATTTATATATACACACTGCACACATTTATATATACACACTGCACACATTTATATATACACACTGCACACATTTATATATACACACTGCACACATTTATATATACACACTGCACACATTTATATATACACACTGCACACATTTATATATACACACTGCACACATTTATATATACACACTGCACACATTTATATATACACACTGCACACATTTATATATACACACTGCACACATTTATATATACACACTGCACACATTTATATATACACACTGCACACATTTATATATACACACTGCACACATTTATATATACACACTGCACACATTTATATATACACACTGCACACATTTATATATACACACTGCACACATTTATATATACACACTGCACACATTTATATATACACACTGCACACATTTATATATACACACTGCACACATTTATATATACACACTGCACACATTTATATATACACACTGCACACATTTATATATACACACTGCACACATTTATATATACACACTGCACACATTTATATATACACACTGCACACATTTATATATACACACTGCACACATTTATATATACACACTGCACACATTTATATATACACACTGCACACATTTATATATACACACTGCACACATTTATATATACACACTGCACACATTTATATATACACACTGCACACATTTATATATACACACTGCACACATTTATATATACACACTGCACACATTTATACATACACTGCACACATTTATATATATACACACTGCACACATTTATATATACACACTGCACACATTTATATATACACACTGCACACATTTATATATACACACTGCACACATTTATATATACACACTGCACACATTTATATATACACACTGCACACATTTATATATACACACTGCACACATTTATATATACACACTGCACACATTTATATATACACACTGCACACATTTATATATACACACTGCACACATTTATATATACACACTGCACACATTTATATATACACACTGCACACATTTATATATACACACTGCACACATTTATATATACACACTGCACACATTTATATATACACACTGCACACATTTATATATACACACTGCACACATTTATATATACACACTGCACACATTTATATATACACACTGCACACATTTATATATACACACTGCACACATTTATATATACACACTGCACACATTTATATATACACACTGCACACATTTATATATACACACTGCACACATTTATATATACACACTGCACACATTTATATATACACACTGCACACATTTATATATACACACTGCACACATTTATATATACACACTGCACACATTTATATATACACACTGCACACATTTATATATACACACTGCACACATTTATATATACACACTGCACACATTTATATATACACACTGCACACATTTATATATACACACTGCACACATTTATATATACACACTGCACACATTTATATATACACACTGCACACATTTATATATACACACTGCACACATTTATATATACACACTGCACACATTTATATATACACACTGCACACATTTATATATACACACTGCACACATTTATATATACACACTGCACACATTTATATATACACACTGCACACATTTATATATACACACTGCACACATTTATATATACACACTGCACACATTTATATATACACACTGCACACATTTATATATACACACTGCACACATTTATATATACACACTGCACACATTTATATATACACACTGCACACATTTATATATACACACTGCACACATTTATATATACACACTGCACACATTTATATATACACACTGCACACATTTATATATACACACTGCACACATTTATATATACACACTGCACACATTTATATATACACACTGCACACATTTATATATACACACTGCACACATTTATATATACACACTGCACACATTTATATATACACACTGCACACATTTATATATACACACTGCACACATTTATATATACACACTGCACACATTTATATATACACACTGCACACATTTATATATACACACTGCCTGAGCCTGATCCTGATCCAGTCCTGGTAATCCTGAGCCTGAGCCTGATCCAGTCCTGGTGATCCTGAATCTGAGCCTGATCCTGATCCAGTCCTGGTAATCCTGAGCCTGAGCCTGATCCAGTCCTGGTGATCCTGAATCTGAGCCTGATCCTGATCCAGTCCTGGTGATCCTGAGTCTGAGCCTGATCCTGATCCAGTCCAGGTGAGCCTGAGCCTGATCCTGATCCAGTCCTGGTAATCCTGAGCCTGAGCCTGATCCAGTCCTGGTGATCCTGAATCTGAGCCTGATCCTGATCCAGTCCTGGTGATCTCATCACGCCTTTTCTGGTGCACCTCATCACGCCATCTCTGCGCACCTCGTCCCGCCAATCCGTCGCACCTCGTCCCGCCAATCTGGCGCACCTCTTCCCGCCAATCCGGCGCACCTCGTCACGCCAATCCGGCATACCTCGTCCCGCCAATCTGGCGCACCTCTTCCCGCCAATCCGGCGCACCTCGTCCCGCCAATCCGGCGTACCTCGCCCCACCAATCCGGCGCACTTCTTCCCACCAATCCGGCGCACCTCTTCACGCCATTACCGGCGTACCTTCTCACGCCAATCCGGCGCACCTCGTCACACCAATCCGGCGCACCTCGTCACGCCAATCCGGCGCATCTCATCACGCCATCCCGGCGCATCTTGTCACGCCAACTTGGCATACCTTGATACGCTCTCCCGCCGTGCCATTATTCGGACTTCCGGTATTACTACCGTTGGACATTTCCTTCCAATTTCAACCATTGTTCATTGTTCTGTATTCCATGCGACAGAGTTACATTAAACCCGGTTGTTTTCAATTTGCACCCGCTCGTCCAATTACTCCCCTGGTACCCGACACGGATTCACAAAATCCTCTAGCCGTGACAGATACTGTCCCCAATAAAAAAAATGCAGCTGAGTTCTTTTTGTAGCAAAACACGATTTAGATTGCCATCCTCTGGCCCTTTTCCACCTTCTATAGGGTGAATGCTCTAAGTCCCGTCAAGTTAGATTTATGTGTTCTCAAGAAATGCCTAGCAACAGGTGTGGTTTTACTTTTATGTTATCGTTTTCACTATTGACTGTTGAATTCAAATGTTCCATTAGCTGGATCTTGAATTTTCTAGTGGTTTTGCCCACATAGCGTAAGCCACATAGGCACTCCAAACAGTATATCATGAGTTGTGTCACACGTTGTGAAGTGACGGAGCTCATGTTTCTTGCCAAATTTATATTGTCTTCATGACAAACTGACAAGCTTTACATTTGCCACAAGTGTGGCACCATTTTAATTTGTTTTTGTTTTTAGAACTTGTACCCATGTGACTTTGTACTAAAGTATCTCTTTTCTCATTTTGTTTTGCTCTTTGCCAACGCATACTGATATTTCCCTTAAGGCTTTAGTGAAGCCATCATCTGTAGCCAAAATAATCAAATGTCGCTTTAAGATATTAGTTAGCTGTGTGGCTTGGGTGTAAAAATCCCTTAGAAATCTGACCTTCTGAGGGTCACGCTCACATTCCCTTGGGAAAATCAGTTCTTCCCTTGGTGTTTTCACTGTATTGCAGTATGCTGATTTCAGTATTTTAGGATGATAGACTATCTGTAGTAATCTATACTTTAGTTCTTTGGCTTGATTTTTAAAGGTTACCTCAGTGGAACAGGTACGCTTCAATCTAAGGTATTCTCCATGTGGGATGCCTCTCAAGGTGAAAGGAGGGTGTCCGCTGGTATAGTGCAGGATACTGCTGGTCGCTGTCTCCTTATGGAATAAATCTGTGGAGATTTTGCCCTCCTTAACCACCTGTATATAAATATCCAAAAAGTCTATTTTAGCTTTACTCCTATTGACACTCAATTTTCAGTTCACGTTGTTGCTATTCTACTTTTGAATGAAGTCCAAAAATACATTGATGTCCCCATCCCACAAGATGAACACATCTTCTATAAATCGAAGCCACATGTGCTTTTACAAATACAATTTCTTGTTCCAACCAACTTAGGTAGCAATTCTCATAGGTTGGTGCGCATGAACTGCCCATTTTAGTCCCATGGATTTGAAGGTAGAAATTGCCATCTAAAATAAAATAATTTCGGTTTAAAACAAACCTCAATAGATCTAGAAGGAATGTGTCAAATTAATTTCCTGGTTTCATCCTTAAGTAGTAAGAGACTGCCTGGATTCCTGCTTCATGGTTTATACTTGTGTACAATAATTCGACGTCGCGCGTGACCAACCATGTTCCTGGTGTGGATATTGATATTTTTTGAATGACATGCTTGGATTTATCTAATAAGGTTTAACAAAGATTAACAATCATTTATTATACATTTACAGGAATACACAGGTTACAGATATTACATTAGTTCATTTAAACAACATTGGGGTAGATCCAGAACTACATTTGCCGTACATTTATTCGCGGAGCGTATTTTCGTGTGCGTAAATTCGTTACACTCACATCGACACAGCCCTTGCACGGACGTATTTTGTTAAGATACGCTTTCCAAACCCTACCTTAACTTTTTCCAACATAACCGCTGTCATACGCACACGTACGTATGGGCTAGACGAATTGACGCAGCTAAGCACGCCCATACTGTACACTTTAAATACAACCCCCCGCCTACTTCACGTATTTCACACGTATTTTGTTGAAACGTAAAATTGGCACGCCCACACGTAAGTATTTACGTGACACATACGTGAATGGCCCATACGTTCACAATTACGCTACGTTAATGTGCGTATTTTCTATGGTGCGCATGCGCAGTGCGTACAAAACAGCGATTTTACGTCTCAGCCACGCGTAAATTCGCACCGACGCGTAGTTCTGGATCAGGCCCATTGTCTAAAACAAAAATGTTTAGCATGAACTCTTTTAAACATTAAAACCCATTTCACGTCACCACCAAATACCTGGGTTTTTGGCCCATATGTTACATGCAACACTTAAAGAAAGGAAATAAAATACTTACATGACCAGTTTCTGATCTGGGTGTTAGGAGGCTGTTAGTTGTCTTTTGAGCTCCCACTGACTGCAACTATATCTTGTCTATACATTCGCCTTTCGTTATAATAACTTATGATGATGTCACAGTTGACTCAGAATTCCAGCCAGAGGAGGCGTGGCTTGTGTTCAGTCAGAAGAGGTGTGGCTTATGCTCAGCAAGAGGGGTGTGGCCTATGTTCAGCTAGAGAGGCGTGGCTTATGACTTGTGCTATGCTGGAGAAGGTATGCC
>WWET01006468.1:0-14229 GCA_011038615.1 Limnodynastes dumerilii
TGGGATAAATATAAGGAGATCATAAATCTCAAACTAAATTGAGGATAAATAGGGTTTAGGGTCAGTATAGTTTTAAATAAACAACGTGCTTGTTACGTTTGTTAGCGTAGCGTATTTATGCTATCGTAAGCACTATGCCCTCCCCACAGTCACTCCCATCTGACGGATGTACTTTTGCTGATTTACGTGTACCAATTCCTACCTTAATTTTTCCAAGCGTAACCGCGCACGTACATATCATCCTGACGGACGTAACTGCCAAACCCAGCCCGTACTGTACAATTTAAATGCCTCTCCGCCTCCAAAGCGTAGTTGGAATGTAAAGAGTTACTAAGCATGCGCAGTTGATCCGATCCTAAAAATACGCACGCAACTCCACGTAAAAATTGTTCTTTGAATAAGACCCGCAGTTCCAAAATAACGATCCGGAGAAGGATGGAGGCTGACGATTTCCGCTAGTTTCCGTACAATTGAATGTGCGCGAATCTGTCGTACCCGATGCAATACACTGTCCAGACTTCTGGAGAATGACTGGGGGGGGTCTTGGGATCACAATGTACAATAGAGACGTGCTGATATACTGCGCACCAATCCAGGCGTTTGAACCTCTACTACTGTAGGTTTGCACACGTTGGAAACATTTCGGAAGAGTATTAGTAGCTTGTAGGTGCGAGGAGAGGGGATAGCGGTTTAATCTGCGATGACGGATCTCCCCAATGTCCAATAATTTGCGCCCATTGAAGCAGATTTCCTGGGGCTGCTCCATGGCCGTAACCCAGACGAAAATACAGTTTGCGAAACGCATTGTATTGATATCGCCAAACTGCAATAAGGCGTCTGTGCTAGGGGCCCGATTCAATTCTCGCGGAGCACTTTTTCCCGTCTATTACGGTAGTCAATTTTTATGTGCAACTCTATGTGGTTCAAATAAAAAGAAAAAATGAGCACAATTAGCTTCGCCCTGCAAATAACGTGGGTGCGCGGCTAATTGAATCGGGGCCCCGTGAGTCTAGCGCACAGTTGTCATCTTTGGGGAGATCTCGGAGGGGAGAAAGAGACGTCGGCATGGGGGCGTCATAGAGTGTCGGGAAAAGTCCCAAGGTTCGGACAGTTTTCCCAGTATCCCCAGAGAGCAGGAAAAGTCTCCTGCAATGGGCTTGAGGCAGTGATTTATGCAAATCACTGTCTTAAAACCCCGCCCCCCTATCATATCATTATGATGGGCGGGTGTGCTGATGTCATTGGTGTCCTCAACTCCCTTTGCAAAACGACAGCATTGGTAGATAGGGGCGGGGCTTCAGGACGTGAGTTTCACAAACTGCGTCATTAAGCCCCTCCCCCATACCGTCCTCTCTTTCTTCCCTCTGAGAACTGCACAGTAGATAGATATGGATATAATGCAAATCAATGCCTGAAGTCCCGCCTCCCCTCCTGCTTATCAATGCAGTGATTGGATAGGGCGGGGCTTGAAGGCACTGATTACATCATCAAGCCCCACCCATTATTTGTACCACTATGGTTCACAGCATTGATAGGCACGGGGGCAGGGCATGAGGCAGCCATTAGCATTAAAACACGTCATCCATCCCAAGTGCGGGAGGTTTGACTAAAGTTTGGCTCATAAAGAACAAGGACGCGATGTAAATTGCGCCCCTTTGCTGGAATAAGCAGCCCGTTAGCTTGGATGCGTCACGTATTTAGCTTTAGCAATATTGATCCGGATTCATAGTTATGTAGTTTGCGTCTTACGTACATTGTGTTAAGAATTGCGCTACTACGCATGCCTAGTAGTTTATTTATCTACAGACCACGCTTACGCAATCCACATACAGAAATGGTACATAGATAGCGTAAACAGACTACTAGGCATGCGTAGTAGCGCAATTCTTAACACAACGTACGTAAGACGTAAACTACGGAACTGAATCCGGACCATTAATTGCATTGAGTTTCCGAATTCTTTGCAAAATAAACCTAAAGCCCAAACTTTTTTTCTGTTGTTGTTAAATTAGGATTTGGATTGGATTGTGCTTAAGGCCCGTAAAGCTGCCCGTCGTCTGCCATTTATAGCATCTGAGCGTGAAAGGGCAGCCTCATTGGTGCTTTGTGTTGCCAGGTTTGTTGCTAGGAGATAAATAATAACCCATAATAACTCCAGGGACAACCAGCCGTTACTTCACATACTTCAGGCTGTAAAAAAAAAAAAGGAATGGAAGCTGCTGTCTGCGCTGACTGAGCGTCCGAATAAATGGCTTTGTCTTACAGGCCCTAGAAATGATTATTGCAATTTTATTAATTAACAGGTAGGTCAGGGTTGCCGACCTTACCTACCTGGAGGGAAGCCATGGATTACTGCTAGGGGGTGGGGCTTAATGCAGCGATTTATGCAAATCATGTCATTAAGCCCCACCCCTGTCAATTGCTCATGTAATTTCTAGTGTTCCAGGAGATGGGTGGGGCTTGATGACATCATCAAGTCCCGCCCATCCCTAGTAACTCTAGGGGATTACAGTTCCTAGTGGGTCAGGGCTTGCGGGAGATTTGTAGTGTAGCAGGGTAATCTTAGGGTTAGGATGGGAGAAGGGGAAGGTTAGGGTTAGGCTGCAGGGAGGAGATGGAGCATAGAAGGGGAAGGTTAGGGTGTGGGGAGGGTAGGGGATGGTCAGGCAGCGGGAAAGGGAGGGTTAGGGTTAGGATGCGGGGAGGGGATGGAGCGTGGAAGGGGAAGGTTAGGGATAGGCTGCAGGGAGGGAGGGTTAGTGTTAGGATGCAGGGATGGGATGGAGCGTGGAAGGGGAAGGTTAGGGTTAGGCTGCGGGAAGGGGAAGGTTAGGGTTAGGCTGCGGGGAGGGGATGGAGCATGGAAGGGGAGGGTTAGGGTTAGGCTGCGGGGATGGTTAGGGTAATGGAACGGGAGTGTTAGTGAGAATTAGCATAATGGTTGGGGAAATAGGGATAGGCGTTTGCCTGTCTGCCGCGGGCAGTAAGTTTCCGTTCTCAGAAATGGGCCCTTTTAAAAAAAAAAAAGGACCGCTCACAGCGGCGACCCGGACCCTCTAGAACGTGCGTCATATATGACCTAATCTGGTTTCTTGCTTTTATGTGTTAATCTGGTTACTTGCTTTGATGTGTTGAAATATTTTTTTACTATCTCTGTGTGCCAAAAATTCTCTGTCACTAGGAAAAAAAAAGAGCAATCAAAAGTTGTTTGCTACCCATTGCCATATTGACACGTGCAGAGGAAGCATGGCCATTGTTCTGATCGATGACATTCAGGGAACGGAATGAATGATGTTTAGGAGGATACCGTTGTACATACATAATATGACTTGGACGCTGGGTGTAAGGGGCCAGACTCTCTCTCCATGAATCATCCCTGTAACAGTCTGGGATGGTAATTGCATCCATGCTCTCTCCTGATCCTGACATCTGGCTGTCTATATAACATGACAAGTTGAGTGTCAGATGCACCGTGTCCCCTTTCATTACGAGAAACTTAACGGTGTTACCGGATTTCCTGTTCCTGGTACGCTGGGGGTTTATGTGGGACACTGGAGACACATTCTGGCAAGGGCAGTTACATTGTTACCGGATTGGTATGTTACGGTGTTGCCGGATTTCCCGTTAGGTACGCTGTAGGGGGCGCCCCCCAGCGTTACTATGCTGTAGTTAGTGTAGGGAGGCGGGGGAAGGGAGGGTAATGAGGGTGGCGTTATCGTAACAACGCCGCCGTCCCAGCGTAGTTACCCTTGCTTACGCCGGCTGAAGCAAGGGTTAGTACGCTGGGGGCAGGGGGAGTGTCAGGGGGAGTCCACGATGTACGCTCAGCGCTACATCGTAGCTCTGGATCAGGCCCATTGTTACCGGATTGGTATGTTACGGTGTTGCCGGATTTTTCCGTTAGGTACGCTGGGGGTTTATGTGGGACACTGGAGACACATTGGCCCAGATCCAGAACAACGCTTGTGAGCGAATTTACGCGTGGCGGAGACGTAAAATCGCCTTTTGGTAAGTACTGCGCATGCGCACCATAGAAAATACGCTCCGTAACGTAGCGTAATTGTGAACGTATGGGCGACGTAAATACTTACGTGTGGGCGTGCCAATTTTACGCGAGTCCAAAATACGTACGATTTACGTGAAGTAGGTGGAGGGTTGTATGTAAAGTGTACAGTATGGGCGTCCTAAGCGGCGTACGTTCACGTAATCTATCCGTCCGTTAGCGGACGTACGCTGTTTCGTTAGTAAATACGTGCATACGCACGTGTGCGGATCACTGCGGTTACGTTGGCAAAAGTTAAGGTAGGGTTTGGAAAGCGGATCTTGACAAAATACGTACATTCAAGGGGTGTGCCGAGGGGAGTGTATAGAATATACGCACACGAAAATACGCTACGCGAATAAACGTACGGCAAACGTAGTTCTGGATCTTCGTAAGCACACACCCCTGTCCCGGCGTACTTACCCACTGTTACGCCGGCTGAAGACTGCCTTAACTTCAGCCGGTTATTACGCCGGGAAACAAATCGTAACCCCCTAACCCAGCCCTCCCCTTGCACGCCCCTTCGCTGTAGTTACGGACGCCCGATCCAGGGCTCCCTGAATAATCGATTACGCTGGGCAACATCTGTTACTATATTGCAGGAACGCCCACTTGCTAACCCAACCCTTCCACTTTATACGGTCCTTTGACTAAGAGGGAACGCCCACTTGAGAAATCAGCCCCGCCCCCTCTATACTATACATTGAATAAGAAGGACCTCCCACTTGTGACTTAGCCCCGCCCTGTAATGTTCTTTAGTAAATGCTGCATGGTTATATGTTGCCTGTTCAGATAGCTTATATATATAGGGGACAAATAATTCATAGCTTGTTACCTTGAATCCCTTAACCAGAGGAACATTGGCCATAGGACTTACAGGGAATTTGCCACTGTGATGCTCTCTGTATTAGGTAGTAGTCACCAGGATGCTCTCTGTATTGTGTGGTAGTCACCAGGATGCTCTCTTTATTAAGTGATGGTCAGTAGGATGCTCTCTGTATTGTTGGTAGTCACCAGGATGCTCTCTGTATTAGGTGACGGTTAGTAGGATGCTCTCTGTATTGTGTGGTAGTCACCAGGATGCTCTCTTTATTAGGTGATGGTCGGTAGGATGCCCTCTGTATTGTGTGGTAGTTACCAGGATGCTCTCTGTATTGTTGGTAGTCACCAGGATGCTCTCTTTATTAGGTGACGGTCGGTAGGATGCTCTTTGTATTGTGTGGCAGTCACCAGGATGGTCTGTAGGATGCTCTCTGTATTAGGTGACGGTCAGTAGGATGCTCTCTGTATTGTGTGGTAGTCACCAGGATGCTCTCTTTATTAGGTGATGGTTGGTAGGATGCTCTCTGTATTGTGGTAGTCACCAGGATGCTCTCTGTATTGTGGTAGTCACCAGGATGCTCTCTTTATTAGGTGATGGTTGGTAGGATGCTCTCTGCATCGTACCTAGGTCAGTATAAATCTCTTTATTGTATTGAGCAACACTCTTTTTCTAGTACCTAATTGGCTACATATAACCCCGCCTACATGCTATATTTGGGGTCTTCTGTGTCACTCTTGCCCACATGTGATTTTTTGGTCCAGGGCCACATTCAGTTCCCACTCCCCCTTCCCCTCTGCCCATAACAGGGCAACTGTTATGTAACGGTCCCTTGAAGGAATCCACCCTTAAGAAATGTCACCATGGAGACCTTTATTTACTAGAACTGATAAAAATGTGCAGGTGTTGCCCATAGCAACTATTCTATTGACTGGGAAATGGTAACTGGAGTCTGGTTGCTATTGGCAACTTCTCCACTAGCGAACAGGATTTGGAATGGGACCCATGATAGAACAGAGAAGCTGAGAGATCATTTGAATACCCTCCAACATGACCCATTCCATTAGGTACAATAAACTCCGCTCCTGAGCTTCCAACTGTCACTCACTTGGTTTTAATTAATAAACTAATGTTTGAAAATCATTTTTTCGCTGGTTACCATAGTAACTGACAGTTGGAAGCTCAGGAGCGGAGTATATTGTACCTAATGGAATGGATCATGTTGGAGGGTCTGCATTTGCTATGGGGGTGGGGGTGGGGGCACAGATCCACGTTACAGATCAGGACTGGGTCTTGTATGGATGTCCTAAATGGTTGATGAACGCAGCCACGGGCCCGGCTTCATAATCTCTCTAACACCTCTGCTTCCTGCGTCTGACATTGATGCATAGCGCAGACCCGGCTCCTGACAGCAGGGAAGATGTATGGAGGAAACGCACAGAGAGGATTGTGTATATATCCATAGAGCGCAGTACAACAACAGTCGCTCACCATGGAGATTTCCCTACATCCCCGTCTCCGCCGTCCAGGAGAGATTAGGGAAGGGGGGCTCATAACAGAGGCTGCAAGTACTCAGGCCCGGATGGGGGGAGAGGGGAGGTGTCGCCCATAGCAACCGTTATCAATCTAGCTATTATTTATATAGTAATCGCTAGAAGGTGATACTTGGGGCCAAATTTACTAAGCTGCGGGTTTGGGAAAGTGGAGATGTTGCCCATAGCAACCAATCAGATTCTAGCTCTCACTTTCCTATTACATACTAGAGAATGGTTGCTGTGGGCAACAGCTCCACTTTTCCAAATCTGCAGCTTAGTAAATCTTGCCCCTAGAATCTGATTGGTTGCCATGAAGACCTTTGCACGTCCGCTATCACCCCTCAGGGTTGCCAACTGTTTCAGAATATCCGGTATCCCAGGAGAGCCGGTAAATCTCCCGCAATAGGCTCGAGGCAGTGATGTTATGCAAATCAGGGTCCTAAACCACACCCCCTGTCTCTCAATACTGGACTAGTAGCATTGATAGACAGGGGGGAGGGACTTCAGGACATGATTTGCATAAATCATATCAATAAGCCCCGCCCCCATGCTGGCATCTATCTCTTCCCATTGGGATCTCCCTGAAAGAAGAAATAGAAAGTGGGCAACCCTGAAACCGTCGATTCAATTTCACGTAGTTCACTCAGTGAAATGCACTGCGCGTTTCACAGTTTCCACCACACCACACTGCAGAATTGACTGTCACTCTCCCGGTTTTATTCAGTCCATAGGAACCTGTGTCTACACTTGTCAGAATGTCACCGAGTCGCCCATTTTGTCGGGTGATGCGATTTTGTGTAATAATAATACTACGTGTTCATTATCTGTTTGTGCTTTCCAACTGTGAAATGCGTCAAGCTGTTCTTTGTAGAATCCTTGCCAAAAAATCCTTTCCCCGATGTGACATACAGCTTCCATCTTCACCCGGAGAAAACGTGAACTGCAAAATACCAGATCGCATCTAGGGGCAGAGGTCTTCCCCGCAATCGTGCCAGGCTGGTACCTCGAATCTAACGCGTTCTGCATTTTGTAAACCTTACAGTTCTGCTGTGCTCCTTTTGCAATGGTCTGGATCCAGTCTGCAGTCCCTTGAGCTGCTGTGACATCACTTTGTAATAGATGCCTTTTGATTGATATTTGATATTGGCTTCATTGCTCTTTAAGACCCAACTTCCGTGACCAACAACATATCTCTGAAAGTAGCCGGTCCAGCCGGCCCTGTTTTGGAAATGATACGGTGGCCAGCTGAGTGACGCCTGTTTCATTTTTAAAATAGGTTTTTATTGTGATTTTTAATTATGGGAACGGCTACGAAAAAGCCCTATTTCGAATAGGAACGGGATAGGCTGCGGAGAGGGAGGGTTAAGGTTAAGATGCTGCATATGGAGGGTTAAGGTTAGGCTAATAGAAGGGGGAAGGTTAGGGTGAGGCTGCGTGAGATGGAGGGTTAAGGTTAGGCTAATAGAAGGGGAAGGTTAGGCTGCAGGTGATAGAGGGTTAAAGATAGGGTATTAGAAGGGGAAGGTTAGGCTGTGGGAGATAGAGGGTTAAAGATAGGGTATTAGAAGGGGAAGGTTAGGCTGCGGGTAATAGAGGGTTAAAGATAGGGTATTAGAAGGGGAAGGTTAGGCTGCGGGAGATAGAGGGTTAAAGATAGGGTATTAGAAGGGGAAGGTTAGGGTTAGGCTGCGGGTGGTAGAGGGTTAAAGATAGGGTATTAGCAGGGAAAGGTTAGGCTGTGGGAGATTAGGGGTTAAAGATTAGGGTTAGGGTTAGGTTGCGAGAGGTGGAGGGTTGGCTAATAAAAGGGGGAAGATTAGGGTTCGGTTGCAAGAGGTGGAGGGCTAAGGTTAGGCTAATAAAAGGGGGAAGGTTAGGGTGAGGCTGCGAGAGGTGGAGGGTTGGCTAATAAAAGGGGAAAGGTTAGGGTGAGGCTGCGAGAGTTTGAGGGTTAAGGTTAGGCTAATAAAAGGCGGAAGGTTAGGGTTATGCTGCAGGAGATGGAGGGTTAATGTTAGGCTGATAGCAGGGGATGGTTAGGGCTGCGGGAGGTAGAGGGTTAAAGTTAGGGTAATAGAAAGGGAGGGATAGGATTAGGGTAAGCGTTGGGCTTAGGGGAAGATCTTCCCGGTAAACCACACCTCCTACCACATGTTCTAAATTTGTGGACCCCAAAAGAGATGAGGGTAATTACAAAAGTGGGTGTTTTCCGAGTGGCAGGATCAGCACAAAATGCCCCCAAATATCTGCCTCACAATGATATTCTGAAGCAGGGATTTCTGGGAAATGACTCTGTGTCCAGACCATGCCGTGACTGGGTAACACGTCTTTTCCTCATTAGCGTTAATGTCATTAGTGGCTTTCCTGCTCCCTGTGGCCTGGGCTTATTCATTTCATTACTGTGACTGGCAACACGATGAAACATATTGCTTCCTATATCTGTTTATTAGGGGATATTTATAACTCCACGAACAAACTATTAATAAAAAGGAGGCTCTGATTTGTCAATGCTGCAATCAGCGTTTTTATGAGGACAGACAATGTTTTCTGTCTATCTTTCTCTCCTTGTTCGTTATCCTGTAATTATACAGGAGATGTTTAAATCTACAGCTGGATTTGTCTTTGTTGCCAACAAAACTATGAAGTTGTAGATCTATCGGAACCACAATAAGGAAATAAAGTGGAAAGTTACACCTGGGCCATACCACGTTAAATTGCAGGGGAGGTAAATTTCATCTCTTCCAAACAGTATTAGAGATAAGGTGATGTCTCCTAGTACAAGTATAAATAACAGTGTAATAGTAACACTGGTATCTGTGTAATAATATAATAGTATTAGAGATGAGAGGTGATAAATAACAGTGTAATAGTAACGGAGATGAGAGGTGATAAATAACAGTGTAATATTAACGCTGGTCAGTCTGTGTAATAATAATATAATAATAACATAATAGTATTGAAGGTGAAAGGTGATGTTTCCTGGCCCAAGTCTAAATAACAGTGTAAATAATAAAATATAGTGTTACAAGCTATAACCAAGTCATCTGAGACGAACACAGGGCTATGCAGCAGGCAGAATGGGCCATGTCAATGCAATGCTCATTGGATCCCATCATCAGGTCACGCCTCCTGCTTGACAATGCTGTGGATCACAATATTTCACAAATTCTTCATTAAGCCCTGACCATCCTTTGTGATGCTTGGGGCTTGAGGCAGTGCATTGAATCACTGCCTCGAGCCCAGGTCTAGAAAATTAGCTTTCCCTCGCAGGATTCTAGGAGCAATGGCCGAATTTAGGGAGAGATTAATAAATGGCGTCCAGAATCTTTACATAGTAAAAAAAAATAAGGATCTTTCACTATAATGTCTCGTTAATGGCGAGTTCTCGTTGCCGGGCAGGACGGTGATGGCAGAGTGTAGTATGATCTAGCTGGGCCGTGAGATTATCTGCGCCCCCACCTCCCCATCTTTACACCATGAACCAGGGAAGCTCGGCCTTATCTTCAGCTATAATCTCGTTAGCAGTGGAGGATTGGTCTCCGTCAGATGGATTAATGTGAGGTGTGTACCCAGAGGCTCCCTGTCTAGAGATGGCGCCTGCGGGAGCAGAGGACTATGGGAAATGTCCTGGAATCTGTGAGTTTGTGCTGGCCTCTAGGTGAACATATATGGTCATGTCAGCTCTCTCTGCCAGCTCGGCGGGCACTCCCGTAACGAGTGGGATTAGGGTAATGTCTGAGGGATTGTATAAGAAAGTGACTCGTCTGCTAATGGCTTCTGTGATAACGTAACGTCAGGCTAAATCCCCTTTCATAATAACCTATATATAAAGCACAATTGTGCGTTCAATTATTTACACCCCAGGACCGCCTTGTCCATTTACCTCTAATTCAATAGAAGAGAACATGAAGTTTATATACTTAAAGGCTTAGTCTGGTTTTCAATAATATTCATAATAACACTCATTTTTGCACACGAAATAGCTAAAGTATTTGTTTTTGTTATCGTGACTCCCAAAATAAAAATTTCGATGTGTTGTTATTAAATACCATTTTAGTGGGAAAGGCACCTTGCTGTGATTGGTTCATACACATTTTTTTTTTTTGCATATTTTCGTCCAATCACCGTACTGAATACTGTCCGTAATGAAAGAGCTTCCTATAGGTGGACGAGCACTCAGACCCCGATCCAGTGGTGAGAGTCCACCAGCTGACGTGACGTTTCTCTGTGTGATTTTCGACTGCACGTGCTCAGAACCATAGAGCGCATAGTCACAGGGGATTCAGATCTGACGCAACACAAGCTACGGCGCCTTGCGTTCTGAGGGACGTAGCTAATGGATAGTAAGGGCGGGGCCCAAGCAAGCAGAGGATTCAGACATATAAAATGGCTGCTTACGTCAAACCATTTGCACCAGCCGCATGCCATCGCTTGTAATCCAAATGCACCGTTGTGTATCATGTCCTTAGTGGCGCAACTACTGTGAGTGTAGCTGATACGGGGCCCAGAGGAGAAGGGCGATGCCCCAAGGCAGAGTATAAATGACTTGCCAGCAAATGGTATATATATATATATATATGTGTGTGTGTGGGTGTGTGTCTCTTCCTTTCAATAATTGTATTATTTAATTGTTTGCCATATTAAAGGGTCAGGTGTAGGATTATTATAGGGCTATCTATGCAGCCTCTGCAGGGTGTGTCTGATTGGCTGTCACAGGTCTAGCATGTTGTATGTTCATCTTGAAAAGTGGGTGGAGCCCACTCTGGCCACTCCCACAGAGCTGAATCTTAAGACTTGCAGTGTCATAGGTAACATATATGATTCCTACAAACTAGGAAATTACCCACCCCCTTTGTCATGGAGGATTTGTAATTTTATCCCCCCTCATACACACACTTATAATTAATATACCTCTTCCAAGAATCGCCTTCTTTTCGTGCGGTCAGATCGGAAATTGTCCAGTTATGAGATGTGCGCAAGCTCGCGTATTTTTAATTATGAACGGATGAGAAATGTTAAAGAAGGGCCTTACTACGGGGGGTCCGTGTGAATGTTGGGAGCGATTACTTGCAACGCTGTGAACGTAGCACGGTCGGCTCCGGAGGTCCTGTCTATTATTACTACAGGTAATTATCCCGTTACATTTCACATTATTATTATTATTTGTTTTCCGGTTCCAGATTGATTCCTGAGATATCTGCTATTGTCAGACAAGTGATCATAGGACATCTCAGATCATTATTGCTAAGTGCAATGTGTTGCCAGGTGCAATAAGTAACTGTTGTCCTGCAAAGTAAATTGTTGCCTAGTAACTGTTGTCCTGCAAAGTAAATTGTTGCCTAGTAACTGTTGTCCTGCAAAGTAAATTGTTGCCTAGTAACTGTTGTCCTGCAAAGTAAATTGTTGCCTAGTAACTGTTGTCCTGCAAAGTAAATTGTATTGTTGCCTCCAGTTTCCTGCCTGATATATCGGTTCATAGTAGCTAAGTGCCTGTAGGACATCTCAGATCATTATTGCTGTTGTCCTGCAAAGTTAATTGTTGCCTAGTAACTGTTGTCCTGCAAAGTAAATTGTTGCCTAGTAACTGATGTCCTGCAAAGTAAATTGTTTCCTGTTAATTGTCGTCCTGCACACTAGAATGTTGCCAGGTAACTGTTGTCTGGCACAATAGGTTGTTACCAGATAACAATTGCCATACTGACAAGCATGTTGTCTAGTAACTGTTGTCCTGCAGAATAAATTGTTACCTAGTAATCATTGCCCTGCACAGTAGCATGTTGCCAGGTAACTGTTGTTCTGCACAGTAGCTTGTTTCCAGGTAACTGTTGTTCTGCACAATGGCCTGTTTCCAGGAAACTGTTGTCATGCACAGTGGAATGTTGCCAGGTAACTGTTGTCCTGCACAGTGGACTGTTGGCAGGTAACTGTTGTCCTGCACAGTGGACTGTTGGCAGGTAACTGTTGTTCTGCACAGTGGAATGTTTCCAGGTAACTGTAGTCCTGCACAGTGGACTGTTGGCAGGTAATTGATTCCAAATCATTACCCCTGGGACTGTCCATAGAAATTAGGGACTGTTAGAAAGGATGTTATCCCACTGTTTGCAGACTTAATCGTGACTCTTT
This sequence comes from Limnodynastes dumerilii, assembly GCA_011038615.1. Lineage (NCBI taxonomy): Eukaryota > Metazoa > Chordata > Amphibia > Anura > Limnodynastidae > Limnodynastes > Limnodynastes dumerilii. Next base: position 12,521 of record WWET01006468.1, read on the forward strand.
GCAGATTTATGTGACTTCACCAGGAGAGCGGACCTGGATGTTCTAATATATACTATTATATTCCACCTATTGCAGAGATCAATGACTAACACATATTTTTATTTTTCAGTGTTGGATTAAGGGGGCATTATTCATTGTCATAAATTAAAAGTTATGGAGCGTTATGGGGCAAGTGTACAGCTCGGCTAAACCATTTTGCAAAGTAAGGAGTGTTAATTAATTTGCAATCTTTTGCATGCAGGGAAAATACTTTACTTTTGCACATAGAACTCACACACTGCATCGCTTTATATTTAATCTATAAATTAGAGTTGAGCTAAGAAACTTCACCTCTAAATTCCAATTCTGCTGTCACAGTTTAAATTCCCTCCCCTTGCAGCTCACCATGGTATTGCTCAGTCCCTGTGACTGTAACGTGTGATGGGATAAGGGGTGAATGTCTAAGCAGAAAGACCTCCCGTAGAACGGATGAGAAAGCCGAGGCCTATAACGATGGTTATAGTGGATTACAGACAACAGAAGAGACAGATACACTGAATATGTAACACATTGTTTCAGCATGAGACAATCGGTCATTCACATGCATATAAGGCATTTCAGTTCTAAAGCGGAGAAAGACGATATTTAAAATGTAAAGATACAAATCTAAATACATATGAAGCTGATATAATAAACAGTTTATAACCATTTTTAATGGCACAACGTTCAAGGGCTACCAGAGAGGTGCCAAACTGGGGCAAAGTGCCAAGGACAGCAGCAATACTTGCAGAATTAGAATGGCAAATTGCATCATCGAGCCCCACCCCCATCCCTATGAAACCCCGAAAGGGGTAATTGATAGTCAAGGATGGGGCTTAATGACGTGATTTGCATAAATTGCGCCATTAAGCTCCACCCCCTTGCGCATTGGCCCACCGGTCCATGGCACCTACCTATATGTGATCTCACGGGTGACGACATATAAGGGGGCGCTAACATTTCTAGTGGTGGGCCTGGTCATACGGGATAGACTGTATGGCTCTTGTTTACCTTAACATACTATGTTTCCTGGTTACTGCTGCCCCTCCATGGGACAGGCTGGTGGCCATGTTGGCATAGGGATTCTGAGGATGCCGAGGCTTGCTGGGATTTGCAGTGCCAATGCCGCTCTTTTTGACCCTGTCACCTCTTCCGTGTGCCCAGGACAAGGACAGTTTTGTGCGTAGTAACCAATCAAATATTTTGCTTTTGTTTTCTAAACTGCTTTAGTGAAATGAGAGCCTCCAATGGGTTGCTAAGGACAACTCCGCTGGGTTTTTTTGAGGTTAGACCTGTTTGCACCAATAGTCTCTCTCTCTCAGGAGGTGTAACTAGAAGGGGTGTGGCTTCTACAGGGCCCGGAGGAGAGGGGGGGCCTGCCGCCCTCTCTGCACTGTAATAAAGCTGTAAGAGGCTGACAGCTTAAAACAGCGCTCAGCACTCCATGTATGAGAGCTGAGCACTACAGCGCTATACATACACATATACATATACACATATACATACATGGAGCGCCGAGAGCTGTTTTAAGCTGTCAGCCTCTGACAGCATCTGTCAATCAATGGTTCTGCTTGGCTCCGCCCATCCAGGTTCAGGCCACACCTTCTTGCTATGGAGCCTGTTCTCCGATTTATTACTTTATCGGTTCTGTCAGGCAGTGGTCCCGCCCCTTTATGCATGCACCAATCATG
>WWET01006468.1:45888-58769 GCA_011038615.1 Limnodynastes dumerilii
ATAATAGTTCGATAATATTCCAGTAATAGTCCGATAATAGTCCGATAATAGTCCGATAATAGTCCGATAATAGTCCGATAATAGTCCGATAATAGTCCGATAATAGTCCGATAATAGTCCGATAATAGTCCGATAATAGTCCGATAATAGTCCGATAATAGTCCGATAATAGTCCGATAATAGTCCGATAATAGTCCGATAATAGTCCGATAATAGTCCGATAATAGTCCGATAATAGTCCGATAATAGTCCGATAATAGTCCGATAATAGTCCGATAATAGTCCATCTGTGAGGCACTCCCGCGCATATAGTCTATATGAATAAACAGCATATAAAAAGTTACTACGCTTGCGCAGTTTAAACGTACTTAAAAATCCGAGAAAATGCGGTTCTCTGAATACGGCCCGGTGTGTTTTTCAGACCATCGTGCGGTAGTTGAATGGTAACTTCCAGCAATTGGCAGTGGGAAAAAATAGGATCGCTGAATTGTGTGGATGCATTCATAAGCCTTCATCTTGTCCATTATCATCATCATCATGTTACACCAGGGCCAGGAATGTCCATACACCTAAAGCTGTCGCAGTTATGTTTGTGTCCTCTAGGGGGTGGGTGAGTTACGCGCACGTCCACTATTGTGATATATTTGAATTTTTAGGGGTTTTGAATTTTTGATTTTTTTCATTTTTATTGATTTTTATCATTTACATTTTTTTTCTTTATCCTTTGGGCGCCTGTTGTTATATTTGGGAAGTTTTTTAATTTGTTGCAATTGCATTTTTTTCAAATGAGCAGAGGACATAGACTGGGTAAACATCGGTGTGGTATTTGCCCCAATGTTGTGATCAGCACATGGGGAGCACGGTGGCTCAGTGAGCACCACTCTTACCTGGCTGGGACCATGAGTTTGATTCCTTATCGGTGTGGGGTGTGTATGTTCTCCATGTGTCTGTGTGGGTTTCCTCTGGGTGCTCCCATTCCTCCCATACATAAAAACATGCTGGTAGGATAATTCACTGCTGACAAACTTAACACTAGTGTATGGGGGTGGGGGACAGGTTTTCTGTGGAATGGGTGGGTTCTTATCTGCCGTCAAATTCTATGTTTCTATACGTTTGCACAGTCCTGTGTTCTGAGAAACCACAAAATACCCCACGTGTTTGGGGTATGGACCTGAGGAGTGAAATTTATTGGGAAAAAGTCTGGGGTTAAGCTGTCTTTCTGGGAACTGCCATTTTGTGGCGCAGTACAGGATTCTGATTCTCTGTGACATTGGATCGCTGGCGATTTTTCATTCTCACATCTGTGCTATACAATCATAATATAACAGAAATGTGACGGCTGAATAGAGCCACTTGGTCCATCCAGACTGCCCAATGTTTTTTAAAACTATCCTGAGAACAGACCCTATTCAACTCTAAACTTTGTTTAAGATTTAGGATACCCATATTTTCATCCCAAGCATGTTTAAAACCCAAAAGCTCAATATGGCATTAACATTAGAAACTACTGGGGAGGAAAGAGATCTAAGGGTCGCTATTTCATGTGACATAAAGGCAACCAAGCAAAGCAATGAGAAAGACAGGTCAGATGCTGGGTGTATAGGGAGAGGAATGAGTAGCAGAGAGAGGGAAGTAGTGATGTCACTTTATAGGTCATTGCTGCGGCCTCACCTGGAATACCGGGGTCAGTTCTGGAGGCCATATCTCCAGAAACACATAAATACATTAGAGACTGTGCAAAGAAGAGCAACTAAAATGGTCCATGGCCTGTGTCACATAACATACAGAGAGAGACTAGAGGAAGGAACATGTATAGCTTGGAGCAGAGAAGAGCAACTAAAATGGTGCATGGCCTGTGTCACACAACATACAGAGAGAGACTAGAGGAATTAACATGTATAGCTTGGAGCGGAGAAGAGACGGGGATATGATCGCAGCTTTCACATATATCAAGGGGTGTCATTTTTCAGAGGATGACGTGTATTAGAGCGTAAGGTCATGTGTATAACCTGAAGGGTGGAAGATTCAGAGGAAATGTGCCGAAAAATTACTTTACTGAAAGGATGATAGATCAGGGTTGGCGACTTTTTAGAGCTTCCCTCCAGGAGAATCCAGGGGGAAGCCATAGATTTATGCAGGGGGCGAGGCTTAATTATGAGATTTATGCAAATGGTGTCATTAAGCCCCGCCCCTGTCAATCACTCCTGTAATCTCCATGTCATCAAGCCCCGCACATGCCTAGTAACACTAGGCATTACAGAAATAATTGATGCCTGGTGGGGCTTGCGGGAGCTTTGCCGGCTCTCCTGGGATACCGGGAGAACTGCCCAAATTTCGGGAGTCTCCCGGATATTCCGGGAGAGTTGGCAACCCTGTGATAGATAAGTGGAATAATCTCCCATTTTAGGGGGTAGAGGTAACACAGTAGAACAGTGTAAACATGCTTGGGATAAATATAAGGATATCCTAAATCTCAAACTAAATTCAGGGTAAATAGGGTCTGGGGTCAGTATAGTTTTAAATAAACAACAGACTGGATGGGCCGTGTGGCTCTTATCTGCCGTCGCTTTGTGTGTTTGTACTTTACCAATGCGACATCGGCTGCGCTAATGCTATTCCATCAGTTTGATTATCAGACCGCGTGTGGTCACGAGACGATGGACCGTGTTCAGAGATCCGTCACTTAAAGGCACGCAATTATACGCACAAACGTTGCAAGGCCACACCCATAACGCTCCCCTCACGCGGACGAGTTGTCGGTGACTTCCGTTTCCATAGGTCACCCTTATCAAGACGTGAGCCTTTAAGTGCGTATAATACTTCCATACGTGCGTATGTAACTAACCGGCCCCTCAATTGGTCATTTAAATGCCCCCCCCCCACCCACTTTCACGTATCTTTGTCCGTACGGATTTCAAACACGCCCCCTCCGTACGTATGTCCCCAAGTGCGATTCACAAGTACGCGCCTAATGGACTTACGTGCGTAAATTCAACGTAAACAACGTAAATAAAGTTACTACGCCTGCGCCGTTCATCCGATCTGAAAAATACGCACGGAACTCCGCGCAAAAGCGGATCTGTGAATCAGGTTCAATGTCTCCCCGCCATCGGAGCGCTATAACGGGAGCTTGGGACATCTCCTGTTGCGTGACCGACTTGTCGCCAGGTGGATGCAAGTGTCAAAACCTGACAGCCAATCAAAGCACGGTTAGACGTCTGGGTGCTCGCTGGCCCCCCTGCTGAGGTTCAATCCACCCGTGAAAGGGTTACTGTGGCACTCAGCCCCTGCTAATCCTTCCCAGGCTCTGCCAGCGATTGCTTAGGTCTGTTCGCTGCTGCTAATAACAAGCGCAGGAGCTACACACAGGAACACACCTGCTGGAGGCAGCGGCAGCAGCAGCAATGATGCAGAGGAGGAGGAGGCAGCAGCCGGGAGCAGGGACGGCATCACCCAGCCATTAACCAGCGGTGTTCCCCGGCAGCTCCCTGCATTCATCCAGGCTGCATTAACCCCTTGTCTTTCCTCTCCCCCCCCGGGGTGGCAGCGAGCGGAGGTCTTATTATTGCTCGCTATTGGTTATACCCCGGTGTCCATTGATTGCTGGTGACCGTCAGCAAACCCAGGCTCCCCGCATGCTGCATATGGTGAGGACGCTCGCTCAGTTCACCATTGCGCTGGAGGACATGCGAGAGATGGGAGACGGCGCAGAAGCGGCGGGGGCTGCTGCTGCCGCGGCGACGGGGGATGGCGCGGAAGAGATGCAGGAGAAGGACACCGGAGGAGACGGAGCTGCGCAGAGCATCACCGAGGTGACGGATGGGGGGGGGGGTCTGGAGAGACAGCAAGAGACAGACAGACAGAGATTGCGAGACAGACACTCAGAGAGACAGCCAGAGAGAGAGAGAGAGACAGAGAGCTTTCGTAATTACTATGCGCTTGCCTCGGTTGTACGTATTTTTGGCGTTTTACGCTTGCCAATCCCCACCTTAACTTTTCCAAGCGTAACTGCTGTCGGCCGCAATGGCTACTTACGCACCTAAGCACGCCCACACTGTACAATTTACATGCCTCACCCCGCCTCCGAAGCGTAATTCCGGGTGTCGGATGTCTGGCGCGCCTCTTCCTCCGTGGTTACGTTGTTGATCCTGGTCTCGTAAGTACGTTCAGAGTTTTTGGTCATAACATCTGCCGCGCACAACGTGCAAAACAGCGTCTTTACGGCGAACGTCAATACGCTAACGGATCTGGCCCAGAGAGACAGACACAGAGAGAGAGACAGACAGGCAGAGAGACATACACAGAGAGAGAGAGACAGACAGACACAGAGAGAGACAGACACAGAGACAGAGAGAGAGAGAGAGAGAGACAGAGAAATAGACAGACACAGAGAGAGAGAGACAGACACAGAGAGAGACAGACACAGAGAGAGAGAACCAGACAGAGAAAGAGAGACATACAGAGAGAGAGAACCAGACAGAGAGAGAGAGAGACAGACACATAGAGAGACACAGAGAGAGACAGACAGAGAGAGAGAGAGACACACACACACACACACACACACACACACGAACAGAGTTAGAGAGAGAGAGATACACAGAGAGAGACAAATACACACAGAGAGAGAGAGAGAGACAGATAGAGTGGAGAGAGACAGATAGAGAGACAGATACAGAGAGAGAGAGACACACACACACAGAGACAAAGAGAGAGATATAGACAGAGAGAGTGGAGAGAGACAGATACAAAGAGAGAGAGAGACAGATACAGAGAGAGACACAAACACACACACAGTTAGAGACAGAGAGAGAGATATAGACAGAGAGAGTGGAGAGAGACATATACAGAGAGAGGGAGAGAGACAGATACAGAGAGAGAGAGAGAGAGAGACAGATACAGAGAGAGAGAGAGAGAGAGAGACAGATACAGAGAGAGGGAGAGAGACAGATACAGAGAGAGAGAGAGACACACAGAGTTAGAGACAGAGAGAGTGGAGAGAGAGAGATACAGAGACAGAGAGAGAGAGAGACAGACGTGGGATGCTGCCGTCAGTGAGATGAAGTAAAGGCGGCTCAGAGGGTGCAACAGTTTCCTTGCTGTCATTTGCCCATCTCCAAAGCAACAGAGGCCGCACCGTACACAAGGGGAGGCTGAACCCCTGGACAGTCACAGTAACAGCCCCAGTCGTTGCCCTCAATGTCGGCCCCCCTCCGGCCCGTAGCCCCTGGGTCACTGAACTTTCCTGAATGTCTGTAATTGTTTTGCAACATCCTTTCCCTGTCTCCCAGTCATTTTATCCGTTGCTTTCACGTGCCATGTGTTGTAGAGGAAATACGCTGCTCTTCCACCTTTTGTCTTGGATGGACTACATATCCCAGGATGCTCAGTTGTTACTATTAATCTGCGTTGTTTCCTACTCTTATTGGGGCTGATCCAGTGCTGCACTTACACTTTTCTTGCCTGAACAGGTGCGAGAGTAGACTTGAGCATAGCCATGTTACAATAAGAGGGGTGTAAAGTAACTCAAATGATTTTGCATGCAGGGACAATACTTTGCTTTTTGCAAACACAGGTCCGGATTCACAGTTATGTAGTTTCCGTCTTACGTACGTTTTTAAGAATTGAGCTACTACGCATGCACAGTAGCTCAATTCTTAAAACAACGTACGCAAGACGATAACTACGTAACTGGGAATCCGGACCAAAGAACCCACATACTGCAAACCTTGAGTAGTCTGTAAAATAGAGTTGAGCTGGGAAGCTTCCCCTCTGAACTCTAATTCTGTTTGCTCAGTTTACATTTGCTCTCCCTCACTCTCAGGACCCGATTCAATTGCCGGCGATATTTTAAAAAAGATTGCGTCAGAAAAAATACGACGCATTTGCCAGCAATTGAACGGCAAAAATTCGCATATTCAATAATTTTTTTACCGCTGCGCTAAAACAGCAGCCAGCGGTAAAAAATTTAACGGAGAAAAAAAAACCTTCTCTGAACGTGGCAAATCACCTCCTGCTAGCAGGAAGTACCCGGCGCTAATGACAGGTTATTAGCCAGTCTGAAATATTGTGAGAACGTTATTTCAGACACTGGCCAATAACCTGTCATTAGCGCCGGGTACTTCCTGCTAGCAGGAGGTGATTTGCCACGTTCAGAGAAGGTTTTTTTTTTTACCTAGGCACCTGCACAGCGGTCCCTGGCTGGCATCCATGGGCATTCTGATGCTTGTAGTTCTACAAGCATCAGCATGCCCTGTTGGGGCACAAGATAGGGCAGCATTAAAAATCCACACCTCTCATAGGGGCGGATTTTTAATTAACTATATCGTTAAAAAAACGACGTATTGAAAAAATAATTGAATAGTAAAAAAAAAAAATATCGGCCATAATTTTAAAACAATAGCGTTAAAAATACGCCCGCGAACGATTTTTAGGTAATCGAATCGGGCCCTCTGTATGCAGCGATGACTCATAGGCTTCACTGACAGCCTGTCAGTGTCTGAGCCGGATCCCGGAAGAAAAACACAAACTGCAGAAAGTCCCATGCGGTATCCATAGGCATGGGACAAATAGTAAAGTGTTAACGTGATCACTGACTGTGCTTAAGAGGAGGATGTCATTCACTGCCAGACACCACCAGGACATAGACGAGTACATGCACAGACACCACCAGGACATAGACGAGTACATGCACAGACACCACCAGGACATAGACGAGTACATGCACAGACACCACCAGGACATAGACGAGTACATGCGCAGACACCACCAGGACATAGACGAGTACATGCACAGACACCACCAGGACATAGACGAGTACATGCACAGACACCACCAGGACATAGACGAGTACATGCACAGACACCACCAGGACATAGACGAGTACATGCACAGACACCACCAGGACATAGACGAGTACATGCACAGACACCACCAGGACATAGACGAGTACATGCACAGACACCACCAGGACATAGACGAGTACATGCACAGACACCACCAGGACATAGACGAGTACATGCACAGACACCACCAGGACATAGACGAGTACATGCGCAGACACCACCAGGACATAGACGAGTACATGCACAGACACCACCAGGACATAGACGAGTACATGCACAGACACCACCAGGACATAGACGAGTACATGCACAGACACCACCAGGACATAGACGAGTACATGCACAGACACCACCAGGACATAGACGAGTACATGCACAGACACCACCAGGACATAGACGAGTACATGCACAGACACCACCAGGACATAGACGAGTACATGCACAGACACCACCAGGACATAGACGAGTACATGCACAGACACCACCAGGACATAGACGAGTACATGCGCAGACACCACCAGGACATAGACGAGTACATGCACAGACACCACCAGGACATAGACGAGTACATGCACAGACACCACCAGGACATAGACGAGTACATGCACAGACACCACCAGGACATAGACGAGTACATGCACAGACACCACCAGGACATAGACGAGTACATGCACAGACACCACCAGGACATAGACGAGTACATGCACAGACACCACCAGGACATAGACGAGTACATGCACAGACACCACCAGGACATAGACGAGTACATGCACAGACACCACCAGGACATAGACGAGTACATGCGCAGACACCACCAGGACATAGACGAGTACATGCACAGACACCACCAGGACATAGACGAGTACATGCACAGACACCACCAGGACATAGACGAGTACATGCACAGACACCACCAGGACATAGACGAGTACATGCACAGACACCACCAGGACATAGACGAGTACATGCACAGACACCACCAGGACATAGACGAGTACATGCACAGACACCACCAGGACATAGACGAGTACATGCACAGACACCACCAGGACATAGACGAGTACATGCACAGACACCACCAGGACATAGACGAGTACATGCGCAGACACCACCAGGACATAGACGAGTACATGCACAGACACCACCAGGACATAGACGAGTACATGCACAGACACCACCAGGACATAGACGAGTACATGCACAGACACCACCAGGACATAGACGAGTACATGCACAGACACCACCAGGACATAGACGAGTACATGCACAGACACCACCAGGACATAGACGAGTACATGCACAGACACCACCAGGACATAGACGAGTACATGCACAGACACCACCAGGACATAGACGAGTACATGCACAGACACCACCAGGACATAGACGAGTACATGCGCAGACACCACCAGGACATAGACGAGTACATGCACAGACACCACCAGGACATAGACGAGTACATGCACAGACACCACCAGGACATAGACGAGTACATGCACAGACACCACCAGGACATAGACGAGTACATGCACAGACACCACCAGGACATAGACGAGTACATGCACAGACACCACCAGGACATAGACGAGTACATGCACAGACACCACCAGGACATAGACGAGTACATGCACAGACACCACCAGGACATAGACGAGTACATGCACAGACACCACCAGGACATAGACGAGTACATGCGCAGACACCACCAGGACATAGACGAGTACATGCACAGACACCACCAGGACATAGACGAGTACATGCACAGACACCACCAGGACATAGACGAGTACATGCACAGACACCACCAGGACATAGACGAGTACATGCACAGACACCACCAGGACATAGACGAGTACATGCACAGACACCACCAGGACATAGACGAGTACATGCACAGACACCACCAGGACATAGACGAGTACATGCACAGACACCACCAGGACATAGACGAGTACATGCACAGACACCACCAGGACATAGACGAGTACATGCGCAGACACCACCAGGACATAGACGAGTACATGCACAGACACCACCAGGACATAGACGAGTACATGCACAGACACCACCAGGACATAGACGAGTACATGCACAGACACCACCAGGACATAGACGAGTACATGCACAGACACCACCAGGACATAGACGAGTACATGCACAGACACCACCAGGACATAGACGAGTACATGCACAGACACCACCAGGACATAGACGAGTACATGCACAGACACCACCAGGACATAGACGAGTACATGCACAGACACCACCAGGACATAGACGAGTACATGCGCAGACACCACCAGGACATAGACGAGTACATGCGCAGACACCACCAGGACATAGACGAGTACATGCGCAGACACCACCAGGACATAGACGAGTACATGCGCAGACACCACCAGGACATAGACGAGTACATGCGCAGACACCACCAGGACATAGACGAGTACATGCACAGACACCACCAGGACATAGACGAGTACATGCACAGACACCACCAGGACATAGGCGAGTACATGCACAGACACCACCAGGAAATAGATGAATACATGCACAGACACCACCAGGACATAGACGAGTACATGCACAGACACCACCAGGACATAGACGAGTACATGCACAGACACCACCAGGACATAGATGAGTACATGCACAGACACCACCAGGACATAGACGAGTACATGCACAGACACCACCAGGACATAGACGAGAGATGTCACATGAATTCATCGCTTGCTTGTTGATTGCACACATTTGCATGTGACTGTTATTGTTATGTGTAGCGTATCCTGCAGGCATTGATTACATTGTATACCGCGTGTTAATTATTAATTATCATAACATGAGTTATTAATGAGCAGGATGAATTCCCCTGTTCCTTTACAGATGCTGGAGAATGAATAATCAGATTTGTTGTTTTTGTTTATAATTGTCCTGATTTTCTAGCGGAACAGTCAGCCGCTGCGGCGATTACACAATACCGGCCTGATACATAAAGAGGGCGGCCGAGCGCGTTTAGAAAAATCCCCGCCACGCAAATAATGGGCGGATTAAGAACAAACCCGACGTGAACCTGAGTGTGACTGCGGCTGTACACAAGTGCGGCTCTTTTATGTTGGTGTGACATAACGGTTACACAATGACGTGACGCTCGGCCGCCCGGATGAAGGGGCCGGATTATTCCGTGTTCTGTAGAAAGGAAACGCTGGGAAGGATTCTTGTGAGTGTGCTCTGGTGACTGACAAATAAATATAGGGCTGGATACGGAGCTTGTAACGTTAACGGGTCTATGCAAGCCATTTGCATTAGTCTCCCGTAGCGATATGACAGCGCACACGCGTAACAGATGTTACATAGCGGATCTCCTTGAAATTTCACCCGCAAGACATCCATCGGGCAAAGCGTGTCCGCTGGGGCAAGCATGCAGATTAGATATAGATATATATATATATGTGTGTGTGTACACTGTATATATAATATATATCATTTTTTAAATATACCTTTAGTGACATAACAATGGAGATTGATTATGGGATCCCCGCAGTAAACAGCCTTCTGACCTGAGGCCCCCACCATAAGCTTTTCAATGCATACTCACTTAAAATGGGGACACTTCTGAAGTTTGGATACGGCGGTGGACATAAGACCCGCCCATGCTGTAGGATTACCCCCGTCTCCCCTCCCTGTTTCGCTTTCACCCACCCCAGAGTCTTGTAGAAAGAAATATTCTGGGATTTTTCTCATTTTCCAGTCGTAACAAACATAAAAAGTTCACTCGATCACAAGGTTAAACGCTCATCCAAAGGTCTCCTATAGCCGAGGAGGCGTCAAGGCCATCATCATCCTCATCATCATTCTGGACCTTTAAATACCCTGGACTGAATCCAGAAGTTCGTATGACAGGGTACGTGCTGCGCGTGACTTTTACGCATCGGAACGCAGTGCAATCGATTCTGGATTCTACGCTTTGACGCTTTCCAACAGCAGATCGTGGCGAAGACCACGAGGTCTCCACATGGTGGCTGGGGGGAGGTATTTACAATAGCAGCTTGGCTAAACCCTTCCATTATGTCCCAGTCCCTTACGCACAGGGTTCTGGACACGGGATCTCTGTTTGCGCGCAGGGAATGTACTTTCACATGCATATATGTTCTATTCCATACGGCAGGACTTGCGAGCTTTGTGTGTCTGGCTGCGGTCCTACGTTTTATTGCTGCTGGTGTGCACTCATTGATCTCCTGATGACAAACCGCTTCCTGTATGGGGTCACTTGTGACATCTCTGGGAACGTTTTGGTGTTGATTCAGAGTTGGACGTAACCCAAGGTTGCCGACTTTTAACAGCTTTTCTCCGGGAGATCCCGGAGGGAAGCTATAGATGCATGCAGAGGGTGGGGCTTAATGGTGGGATGTATGCAAATCGCCTCATTAAGCCCCACCCCTTGACTAATACATACCCGTTTTTAGCTGTAATAGGGACTGGGGTGAGGGTTGATTGCACAAATTGCATCATCAAGTACCTCCCTGTCCCTAGCAACACTAGTATACTAGTGTTGCTAGGCAGGGGGGCAGGACTTGAGGCTGTGGTTTCTACGGGCCTCAAAGTCACTTGTGGGAGATTTGCAGGCTCTATTGGGATACCGGAACTGCCCGAATTAGTCGGCAACCCAGATGTAACCGTAAACTAAGGAGCAAAACTGTCCCTGGGTAAACTGTTGTTGAACTCTAGAGGGAACAATTTTCAAATGATGACTGAACTCAACTTTAAATTAGAGTTGATTAAAATATAGCTGTTCTGTATGTGTGTATTAAGGAAATTCAGCCGCTATTTTTTGGATGTAAAAACAATTCCATTTATTTGTACCCCTCATATTGTATATTTGCACTTTTTTGTGCAGTTAAGCCGCCTCCACCTTATGCGGTCTCCCCGTTATAACACTGCGGTCTCCGGGGATATCTTCTAGCGGCCACACACAGGCGTATAATTGGGGCTATCTTCCTGCCATCCGATGATTGGAGGTCAGTCAAGGTCTTGTCCATGCTGCCAGCCCCTTCAGTGGGGTCTCCTTGTTCTAAAGAAATGACTGTTTGAAAGACACTTTATTTTATTATACGCTGCTGTTTAGGATTGGCATAAACATTAGTAGTGTTTACAGAGGAACCCCATAGAAAAGTTTACATTTCGTTTTGGGTGAGATTCAACATTCGGGTTGATTGAATATAGAAAGATTAAGAATATTTAGAAAGAATATCTTGTATCGCTGTAATTCACTGATGAAATTTCCCCAGAACAGCCCAAAAAAACACAAATATCTAGAAAATTATTTGTGGAATATAGTACACGCACAATCAGAATGTGGAAATTGGCTTTGTTTTTCGGAATTATGGATCCGGTACAAAGTTATCGTGTTCAGAGGAGTTGATGCAGCCACCTAAGTCAATAAAGGTGGTTTGGTAATAAATCAAGTGTAAAGCAATTTCTATCTGGAATTCTGCTTCTGTTTCTGTTTATGCAATTTTCTCCAGCTTCCAGAAATTTCCCATTCATATGTCTCTCCAGCCTCCCCAGTATTCCCCATCATGTGTCTCCAGCCTCCCCAGTATTCCCCATCATGTCTCCCCAGCTGCCAGTCTTCTCCATCATTTGTCTCCAGCCTCCCCAGTCTTCCCCATTATGTTTCTCCAGCTCCCAGTATTCCTCATCATGTGTCTCCAACTCCCAGTATTCCCAATCATGTGTCTCCAGCTCCCAGTATTCCCCATTATGTGTCTCCAGCTCCCAGCATTCCCAATCATGTGTCTCCAGCTCCCAGTATTCCCCATCATGTTTCTCCAGCTCCCAGTATTCCCATCATGTCTCTTCAGCTCCCAGTATTCCCAGTCATGTTTCTCCAGCTCCCAGTATTCCCAGTCATGTTTCTCCAGCTCCCAGTATTCTCAATCATGTTTCTCCAGCTCCCAGTATTCTCAATCATGTTTCTCCAGCTCCCAGTATTCCCAATCATGTTTCTCCAGCTTCCAGTATTCCCATCATGTGTCT